>APFE030639160.1:0-23851 GCA_000404065.3 Pinus taeda | reverse complement strand
AATTAAAATTAAAATTATTACTAAAAATATCCCAGCGACTTGTAGAAGAACCATTTAGCCTTGAAAATTTGTATATGCCCAGGACTCTAGCCAGGAATGAATTTGACAAAATTTAAAACATTTTCACTCGATAATGGGTGCAAGAAAATACTACAAGTTCCTTAATGAAATACTTGGTCATTAATATATGAACTTATAACAACCCCCAAAATGTTAATTTAGGAGTAAATTGCACTCATTTGAACATTCAATATTTAGAAAGCTCTTTAAACAATACAAGGATATCTTTGCTCGAACATATGACAAATTAAAATTTTGTGACACTAAGATTACTCAACATGTGGTTCCAATAAAACCAGATACTAAACATGTATGATAAAAGTTAAGAAAAATTCACCCTAAGCTAGGAAATTGGATTAAATAAGAATTAAACAAACTTTTAAAAGCTAGTATAATTTTTCGAATCAGACACTCATAATGGGTATACAACTTTGTTTTGGTTAGGAATAAAAATGGGGACATTAAAATATAAATTGATTTTGGGAATCTTAACAAGTATTCTGAAAAACATAATTATCTCATTCCTCCTATGGAACAAATTTTACAATCTATTTTTGTTTCAGAATTTTTTTCTTTACGTGATGGTTTCTCTAGCTATAACTAAGTTTTGGTTGCACCAATAGATCAGATCAAGACAAAATTTTGAACGAAATTGGGAACCTTTTCATATCAAAAGATTCCATTTGGTTGAATAAATGCAAGGGAAACATTTCAATGAGAAATGGATATTTCACTTAAGGGTCTAATTAATAATTTTATGGTTATTTATTTGGATGATTTATACTCTAAGAAATACGAAGATCATGTTGAACGCCTAAAGAAAATCTTTGAAAAATGTAGAAAATATGGTATATCATTAAATCCTAAGAAAACTATATTTGTTTTACCTGAAGATAATCTTCTAGGATTTGTGGTATCTAAATCTAAGATCATTATTGATGTAGACAAAGTAAAATCTATATCACAAATTCCTCTTCCACATAAAAAAATGTGATCTTTTCTAGGAAAGATCATTTTTGTAAGAAGATTCATTCTCGGGTTTGCAAAATTATTAGACCAATGGAGGGTATGATAAAAAAATATTATATATTCAAATGGGACACCACAAAGAAGGACACTTTGAAAATCATAAAAGAAGCAATTGTTGCTATACTTTCTCTCATCATCCCAAACTTTGAAACATAGTTCATTTTATATACTTTATCCTCTAACTTGTCTTATGTACTTATCCTAACTCAGAAGAATCTGAATGGTATAGAGATACCAATTTATTTTATGCTTTTTGGGTTGCAAGGAATAAAGTTGAATTATCCTGACTTTGAAAAATAGGCTTATATCGTATTTAAGACTATTAAGCATTTTTTAACATTTCTGTTAAAATCTCATATAAAAGTGATTGTTCCTCATCCTGCTGTATAAAATATGCTTGTGTAGAAGGATCTAGGAGTAAAGTGAGTGAGCTGAATGACCATGCTCCATGAATATGACCTTGATATCAAACCATCAAAGATCATTAGAGCACAAGTTCATTGCAGACTATTAGAATAATTAGAAATATCATAAACTGTTTAGGAAAAAGGTTGGTATAAAAAATTCGCGGTAAACCAAGACAAAATACTTTAGATTCTTGTACAAACCAATACTTGGTATTATGAAACTACATACTTTTTGTTGAATGGAACTGCACCTAATTATTTATCCCTAAAAAAAAAAAACACTGATATCGAAATGTGTTAGATATTAGTTAATAGATGTAGTGCCTTTTAGAAATAGCCATTTGTTGGGCACGGGATCCCCCAAGGAAATTTTTGGGTCTTAGAGCCCAAATTTTGACTAAGTCTAATGTAAAGACTCCGTGATGTGTGGGCGCGGAGCGCGAAGATTGTAAATGAGTTAGAGGGTTGTCTGCCCTCATTTTTGTAATGTAACGTCGACTTGAGAGATCTACCCATGGTCCGCGGACCATGGGATTGTATAAATAGAGCAAGGCTCTAAGTTGTAAATGGAGATGAATCAATGAAATAGAATGGAATGAATGACAATGAATTGAGTCTGATCTAAGTATAGGGTGAGTCATTGGGTCGTAGAGTAGGAGAAGTCTTTGCAGCTGAGTGCTCAGGGCAGATTGAGTCTGTAACCGATTGAAGCAATAACAAAGAGAAGTTTTACATTGTTTCTGTGTATTGTTTCCTGTTTTATGCTTTGAAGTATATTGGGCAGAATTGTAAGGTTACTGTTTATTTGCTACACGAACTTATATGAATATGTTGAATAAGTGAATATAAGATAAAGTATCTGTTTACATGAAGATAACTAATTATTATAAGAAGATAAGTAAGATCCACAGTGTAACTTGGGGAAATAGTGCAGATCGCTGCTCTAGCAGTGAGAAAGCTCCACATCCCCTGGTTAGGGTTGCGCGAAGGCCTCGTAGGTCAGGAAAGTGTGTGGAGTAATCTGCACGAAGGTATTCACAGTTGGACTAAATCCACCCCTCAGACATCTCAAGGGTGTGGAAACCTGGTTCCAGCATCCCCCCATACTGCTTCGCGTGAGACCTCAGTCCGCCTCTGTGGGTTGTTGCTGAAAGGGCCAGTAGTACAGGGATTTATTTGGCTAAATAACTCCAAACCTGAGTTAGGCCCCATCAAGCCAATACTATGACTAATGTTTTACTCAGATGTTTGGAAGAGTCTGATATAGAAAACTATTTGTTGAACGTCATGATGTACCAACAAGTGGGCATTCTGGTGGAGAGATGACTGCAAAGAAAATTCTTCAAGTTGGTTACTATTGGGCAACTCTGTTCAAAGACTGCTATGCTTATGCAAGAAAGTATAAAACTTGTCAAACATCTTCAGGAAGAGAAAAAAGACATGACTTTCCTCTACAAATTGTTGAGATAGAAGGCCCATTTGAACAATGGGGTCTAGATGTTATTAGTGATATCAATCCTAACTCGTCTCAACTGCATAAATATATTATCACTGCTTCATATTACTTCACTAGGTGGATGTAGGCAACTCCACCTAAAATAATTAATTATGATTGGGTAATATATTTTCTTGAAAATAATATTATATCTAGGTTTGGTGTTCTTACAGACTTTGTATTCGTTAATGTTTCATATTTCCCATCCCTTAAAATGACTAAGTTTTTTTTGGATAATGGAATTACAATTAAATTTCTACCAATTGTTACCCTCAGGGAAATGGATTGGAAGACTCTGCGAATAAAAACATAATTCAAATACTTGATAAAATTGTGCAAGACCATTAGATAAGTTGGCATAAAATACTCCCAAATGATTTATGGGCTAATAGAGTGACTCCTAAAAAATCATTAGGGAACTCCCCATACTTCCATGTTTATGAAAAAGAAGCCATTCTTCCTCCAAATATATTGTTACCATCCATGCGACTAGTTCAAGTTGTCAATAGGAATTCAATTAAATACATGGATGTGAGAATCCATGTTGGGTGTATTATATGGTGTATTAATGGAAAAACATTTAATGTCAATCCGGGGTCTATGGACTTCGAGACACAACACTAGAAATGCCAAAGAAAGACTCTAGCAACATGCAAAACAAAACCCTAATTTGTCTCGCAAATAACAATCATTATCCACTCCAATTCTGTAGTCAAAAGTATTCATTAAAAGTGAGACCATAAACATTGATCCTACAAAACCATTAATAACCCTCTAAGATCTAGAAAACGATCTAGAAAACATTGCATAAATTCTTAATTCAATTCCTACACTAGATTTTACAATTTCATTAAAAGAAAAATAACTTGATCAATTTGGACACTAGATACTTCAATCATTTATCAAGAAAACTGAGATTTCAAATTAGATAAATAATAAGAAGCACCAAAAAACACATGCTTCAATCCTATCAATCCTACAAGCTTGGTTAAGAGAATCACACAATACGTCAAAACATTGTTGCACAATCTTATTCTCTAGTTATTCTAATTCCCACACTCAGTTCCTAAAAGAGGAAAGAAAAAACAGTTCTTGCACTTTGTTCTTATACCAGGAAAGACGAAAGAGTACCTATACTCTGTTCTTGTATTGGGAAAAAAACTAAAACACTCTGCATCATTTACTATGCATTCAAAATGAATAACTACAGTAAAATATCAGTACATGAACATTCTTATAATCATCATCAGTGGATTGACCTTAAAATTTGAAGAAAACTAATCAAGTAAAAAACTCAAAATACTTCAATAGTCAAGACATATACAAAAAAAAATTTGTTTATGCACTACAATGTCTTGTTCCTACACTAAACTGCCTCATTCGTGTATTGAAAACAACATGTGAATGAACCCACAAATTTCAGTTCTTCAAGGTTAAAAGCATCTCAAATCACAAATATATTTGGAATAAGGCCAAAGCAGTCTTGCTTTAATTATCACCAACAATGGGAAGGTTTTGAAGAGCTAACCTTACCAAAGACCAATGTTATAACTTTGAAACCTCAAGGTTGATCATATATTTGTGGTAATAAATTAATCAAAATACATAGTATCATGAAATAAACTCACTCCAGATCTAGATTGTCTCACTCTTAAACCAAATACATTAAATGAATAGAGTGTATAAACAACATGTGCACACATATGCAAATGATATAACACTAGTTTCACACTCCACAAATGTATTCATAAAAAATCATCCACATCATGCTACTAACTGAAGGATAACGAACTAGATTGGCTGGGCCCTAGCCAACTAGCTCATTTCCTTATGAGGAAAAGAGTGAACTACAAAGTATTTAAAAACATTAACAAAATTGAACACAAATGAAGATAGAACTTGACATTGATGCTTTATTAATGAAACCTCAGTCTTTAATACATCAAAAGTTTCAATAGTCCATCTCCAATTTATCAGAGGAAGGGGAATATAACCCCCAGCATTGATCTCAGCCGCATGAGAATACAAAGAATGGTTTGCTAGCTAGGCTTGAAGCCATAGCTCTATTTTTTATATAATTTTTTTACATTACAAATTTGGCTTTAAGCAAGCGATTCCTTTGCAAACAATATGGAGATTGAATTCAAAAATTGTGTCATGAATGGGAGATTTAGTTTAGCAATGATCCAATTGAGGAAACACAAATCTGATGCAAATTTTGCAAATCTGGGTATATTTTGGAATTCTGGAAAAAGCATCATTTTTTATAAATTGCCTCAAAGATCCTTTTGTATGTCTTAGACCGATACAAATTTTGGAAATATATCTGGAGGAAACCTTATTTTTCATGTTTTAAACAAAAATCTCTCTTGGAATTTTTTGATTTAGCTCCATTGCCTCAGAAATTGTGTCTGAAGTTGACTATTTGGCTACCTTTGCAAATCTAGGTACCTGATTTTTCTACAAATCTTCCTTAAAGACCCCTTTGTATCTCCCCAACGGTGGCGAATTTTGGATAAATTCAAAATTACTACTAAATTTCCTATACGGGGAGTGATCTAGGTCCGGGTGTGACGAATGACCCTTCCAAGACCTTTTACTTTCGTGATGTGTTAAATTGCATTTTAAAAAGAACATTAATGAATACATCTGCATGCTGTAAAGAAGAGGAACAAGACAATCATCAACACATGTAAACATAGGTGTTGATAACGGAGTTCATCCAGGAGGGACTATGTCTCCGGGCCCCGGTGTCAAGATGGTGTAGGCCGCTGCATTAAGTGCTGTCAATAATGATGATGTACACAAGAGATGATGTCGCGATCATACAAGGAAAACACCCTCACACAGGAGTGGCTCTAAGAGATGTTCCACTACTGGAACTCTCAGTCAAAAGACTCCTATTTGTATGACACAAACTCATGCATCATGAGCATCCCGCCAACATGGCATAAAAGGGATCTCAATGCAAAATATGCATGACGACAACAAGAGTATCCAACAACATACAACAAAGTGATCTCAAAGCATAACATGACAAATCATGACAGCAAGTACATCACATCGAAGATTCCGCATCAAATCAAGCAAGGAATCATGACAACATGTAATAAATAAGATCCTGTATCAACATCAATCAAGGATCTGTGCAACATAATGCATAAAGAAGAAGTACATGAACACATCATATACCTCACAACCAAGGTCCATCTGAAGAAGTGGATGTCACACTACTGAAGCTGTTCGGACCATTGATCTCACGACATCGATCGTATGAAGATGACTGCTCGCACATGAATGTGGACATCTGCACTGGCACTTAGAAAAGTGGCTGAAAAATAGAATGAGAGAATGAGAAATCTGAATGCACCATCAGATTAATGGCGTCGAGTAGTACAAAATCGACTGTCCAAAATCCAAATTCTGAGAAGTTCAGAATATGGGGTTCAAGGAATCTTTTAGATTCCCACGGGATTCCTCAAAGATTCTGCTCCATGGTGGACTGGAAATTTACAACTCAGATGAAGAATTTGATCTCACCATTGTGATCCCTACGGAAAACGATGAAAAACAAGTATAAACTTGACTATATTCTGACATGGAAAAATTTTACCTCCTTGGGAAAAATTTAAGGCTCATGGTTCTGCTCCCTATTTTTGTAGCGATCATGGTTCCATGTGCATTATGAAAAATGACCGAAAAATGCAAAACTCAAATGGATAAATGGACAACGCCATTGTGCTCGTGGCGACGAGAGGTGTTGAATCCATATAAAATTTGTCAAATTCTGACAAAGTGAAAATTTTGCCCTCCTGCAAAATTGATGGTTCCTGCATTAAAAATAAATTAATTTGTCTCGAAAAGTGTGCCCTCTCCTGGTTTTTCCATCTTCCTTGAACTACCATGCAAATGGTAAAAATACTAGGCTTACATAAATATATGGGAAAATTTTTCAATATGAGTGGTTGGTGTAGTTGGTTACAGATTCATTTAATAGGGAGGGGGTTGGGAGGTCAATCCCCGCCTCCTCATTTTTTTATACATCACCAATGAAAATATTTTAAAATTTAAATGATGGTTGGGTTGGGCCTGCCTTGGGCGGCCTGCCCACCGCACCCTCCTTCACTCTGCATGGCATGGTCGTGTAATGTTTGTTGGTTTTGGGTTGCATTAATGTTTTTAAATGTTGGATTGGCCGCGGGTGCAGGCCGCCACATGGCTGGCGAGTTCGATTCTGCGGCCCAAAATTTATGGTACGTATGTATATTATAATATATAATAATTAATATATATAAAATATAATATATATATATATATTATATATAAAAAATTATAATATAATATAATTATATATAATTATATTATTATTATAGATAATGTTGTTGGGAGGGTGGCGGGTTGGTGGCCCGCCACCAAAAATATTTATTATTATTATTTTTTAATTTATATAAAAGATGGTCCATTTTTAAAATACAGAATTTTGGACCGTAGGAGTCAATTTAACGATCCCAAAATTTCAGCCAGAATCTGGCTAGAGTTGGCCGAAATCCGATGGCCAGGTTCAGTCCAAATTGTGGCCTCCTTAAGCCGCCCAGTGATCAAAAAGTCAACCCAACTTTGACTGCTTCTAACTTTCGCATACGGACTCGGATTGATGAACCGTTTGCACCGCTGCAATCAGGATGACGAGATATATGCTCTGGTCCTGGGGCTAAAGTCATTCTGAGCACTTTTATTTTTGAGCGTTCATAAGTCCTCTTTGTCCTATGTGTCTCTGGAGCCACCTAGATCAATCCTCCCCATTGAGGAGCTTTTGGTCCTCCAAAAGCATGAAAAATAACTTGCAACTTCTCTGTACCCTGTCTGCATCACAAGCGTCCTGAAAAGGTCTCACTTCCATCTCCTCCGCCTTTGTTCTTTGGAGCCTTGAGCGATGAGCCGGCACCTACTACCTCTGCAACCTGTAGTACCTTGTTTGCAAATTACATGCTTGATTGACATGACTAACTAATGACCCAAATGTCCCATTCTTGCCACGAGTTTATAACACATACTCAGTGGTCATGTTTACAACAAGATGGATGCAAGACCTCAGCTATGATAATAAGGCCGACACATCATTGTTGCTTCAATAAGTGATGAAACGCATCATCACTGCAACATATGATTTACAAAAATAAGGCAAAACACTATTGTTTTAACAAGAGATCAAAACACGACATCACTTCCACAGTTTAACATGCGACTCAAAATACGACCAAACATCATTGTTGCTGACCAAGTGATGGAAACACATCATCACTTTTACATTTTCAAATGCAACAAATGATTTACAAAAGAACAATCATGAAACGACAACATGTCTAGAAACCATTTTTCACTTATCAATGTGAATGGGTCACCTCCTTGAGGTGGTTTTGATGGTCGAATAACTGCTTCACCTGGTTCACGCACCAACGCTTTGTCTTTAAGGCGCTGCTCTGGATGGAGCCTCCAACAAGTGGCTCTTTGATGGCCATTTCTATCACAATGACTGCAGTAGGTTTTCTTCCTTCATATCTGCTTAACCTGTTTCTTTTCATGCTGTTGAGAGGGTCTTTCACGCCTCATCCTTTTGAGTGCTGTCATTCTCTTCCAACACTTAGAAAATGTATGGTTATTTAATCCACAAAAGGTGCATGTTTTTCGATGCCATGTTTTACATTCATTACTAACAACATGATCATAATCGAAATGAACATTTGAAGATTGAAAGTGGTTATACCTTCCCTTGCCGTCTTTGATGTCAGTATGGCGATTAGAGCTTGCCTTATCTCTCTCCCTACAATGGGCATTGCCATGGGATGATGGGGATGTGTTCGCATCATTCTCTTTCCTCAACAATTTCAACGATGTCTCGGACGAATCTGAAACCTTCGAGCACTCTCCTTTAGTGTATCTCGAGCTTGCAAATTGATGTTCGAGCACAACCTCCAAAGGTTGAGTTATGCCTTGGTTATTAACACCAAGTTCGTCTTCCTTCTCGTGCCTCGTCCTTATAAGGAGCCTCATGTTTGTCCCTGTAATTGGGATCTCCAAATCTCCAACAGACATCATACTATGTGATGACGAAACAAAAGGAAATCAACATCTTTCACCTCCTCTTTTGATTTGAAAAGAGTTGATGAGGCTTTCTCATCATCCGTTGTTGGTGGTTTGCTAACTGTCATGGTGCATTCCCCAACTTCCTTTCTGACATACCCAAGTCTTGTTCGACACGGTAATTCCTCTACTTTGATGGGATTGACAATGCCTTGGCCATTAACGCCCAAGACTTTTCCTTCATACCCCATTTTCTTCAACAATTTTGAGCCAATTCCTGTGGTATGATTTTCAAAAACAGAGAAATCATCATCAAGAAACATACATGAATTTGGAGAACTACTTTTTACCTCGCATGGGTCATGTTGCAGCTTTTCCAAGGCCTCGTCCTTTTCTTGCAGCTGTTGTAGCAAACTTTGTTTTTCCGCTTTCTCTTCATGTAGACACATCTTCAATTCAACGTTCTTTGTTTGAAGATTATGTTTGTTTTGCTTCAGTTCTTCCATGGCCTCTTTTGTGGCTTGCAACTGATGCTGCAATTGCTCCTTTTCCTCTGTCTCTTTCTACAGAGTTTCATACATTATCTATACCCTTTTGGAAATTTTGAGTATGGTCTCGTACATCGTTCTTTCATCCTCCATCGCTGCACGTTCCATTGTTCACGCTGCAATTCACATTAAGGCAAAGACCACTCTGATACCACTTGATCTACGTTTGGGTGTGATGAAGGATCCTTCCAAGACCTTTTACTTTCATGATGTGTTAAATTTCATTTTAAAAGAACATTAATGAATACATCTACATGTTACGAAGAAGAGGAACAAGACAATCATCAACACATGTAAACATAGGCGTTGATAACGGAGTTCGTCCAGGAGGGACTACGTCTCCGGGCCCCGGTGTCAAGATGGTGTAGGCTGCTACATTAAGTGTTGCCAATAATGATGATGTACACAAGAGATGATGTCGCGATCATACAAGGAAAACGCCCTCATGCAGGTGTGGCTCTAAGAGATGTTCCACTACTGGAACTCTCAGTCAAAAGACTCCTATCAGTATGACACAAACTCATGCATGATGAGCATCTCGCCAACGTGGCATAAAAGGGATTTCAATGCAAAACATGCATGGCGACAACAAGAGTATCCTAGCAACATACAACAAAGGGATCTCAAAGCATAACATGAAAAATCATGACAGCAAGTACATCACATCGAATATTCTGCATCAAATCAAGCAAGGAATCATGACAACATGTAATAAACAAGATCCTGTATCAAAATCAATCAAGGATCTATGCAGCATAATGCATAAAGAAGAAGTACATGAACACATCATATACCTCACAACCAAGGGCCATCTGAAGACGTGGATGTCACACTGCTGAAGTTGTTCAGACCATCGATTTCACGGCATCAATCATATGAAGATGAATGCTCACACATGAATGTGGACATCTCCACTAGCACTTAGAAAAGTGGCTGAAAAATAGAATGAGAGAATGAGAAACTTGAATGCACCATTAGATTTGTGGCGTCGAGTAGTGCAAAATCGACTGTCCAAAATCCAAATTCTGAGAAGTTGAGAATCTGGGGTTCAAGGAATCTTTTAGATTCCCCTGGGATTCCTCAAAGATTCTGCTCCAAGGGTGGACTAGAACTCTGCCACTCAGATGATGAATCTGATCTCACCATTGCGATCCCTACGGAAAACCATGAAAAACAAGTATAAACTAGACTATATTCTGACATGGCAAAATTTTACCTCCTTGGGAAAATTTTAAGGCTCATGGTTCCGCTCCTTGTTTTTGCAGCTATCATGGTTCCACATGCATTCTGAAAAATGACCGGAAAATGCATAACTTAGATGGATAAAGTGACATTGCCATTGCGTTCGTGGTGACGAGAGGTGTTGAATCCATATAAAATTTGTTAAATTCTAACAAAGTGAAAATTTTGCCCTCTTGCAAAATTCATGGTCCCTGCATTAAAAATTAATTAATTTGTCTCGAAAAGCGTGCCCAGCCCTGTTTCCTCCATCTTCCTCGAAATACCATGAAAATGGTAAAATTACTGGGTTTATATAAGTATATGGGTGATTTTTCAATATGAGTGGTTGGTGCAGTTGGTTACACATTCGTTTAATTGGGAGGAGGTTGGGAGGTCAATCCCCGTCTCCTCCTTTTTCTATACACCACCAACGAAAATATTTTAAAATTTAAATGATGGTTGGGTTAGACCTGCCTTGGGTGGCCTACCCACCGTGCCCTCCTCCGCTCGCCCACTGCACCCTCCTCCGCTTGCCCAACTTACCCTCCTCCGCTCTGCATGGCATGGTCGTGTAATGTTTGTTGGTTTTGGGTTGCATTAATGTTTTTAAATGCTGGATTAGGCCGCCTGTCATGCGGGCCAGCCACGTGGCTGGGTGAGTTCGATTCCTGCCAGCCCAAATTTATGGTAACGATATATATAATAATATATAATATAATATATATTATATATAATATATAATAATATATATTATATCTATATATAATAATATATAATGTTGTTGTGAGGGTGGCGGGGTTGGTGGACCACCACCCAAAATATTATTATTATTATTATTTTTAATTTTTACATAAAAAATGGTGCATTTTTAAAATGCGGAATTTTGTACCATAGGAGTCAATTTAATGATCCCACAATTTCGCCTAGAATTCGGCCGGAGTTGGCTGGAATCCGGTGGCCAGGTTCGGTCCAAATTGTGGCCTCCTTAGGTTGCCGAGTCATCAAAAAGTCAACCCAACTTTGACTACTAACTTTTGGATACGGGCTCGGATTGACGAACCATTTGCATCGCCGCGATCAGGACGACGGGATGTGCACTATGGTCCTAGGTCGAATTCATTCTGAGCACTTTTATTTTCAAGCATTCATAAGCCCTCTTTGTCCTATGTGTCTCTCTAGAGCCACCTGGATCAGGGAGAAAAACCCATGTTCCAGAATTTGCATATTCGACTTCATATGCACACAAATCGAGGAGGAGGTTGGAAGTTTGAGCACTGCTACAGATTTGGGGCTATAGCATTAATTAATTTCTAAAAATCCATTTGTACAACCTGGGTACATTTTGACTGATGTGGAAGTGTTCAAACAATATTTTAAACAAAAACCTTTCCTGAATTTTCCCAAAAATGTGTCAATGTATGTGTTAGCTTCCTGCTGCAGCAGGGTATTCATATTTCATGATTGACATTTTACATGCCAAATATGTCGTACTTTGCATGATGCAATGCTCCATATTTTCTTAACAGGCTCCAAACAAAGAAGGCTACTTCAAGTTCATTCACTTGCCTTCCAAATTTTGTAAAGTTATCCCGGTATCACCAATTTTTCAGTTAAACCTAGGTTTAAATTTTCCTGTTTTAGAATGTAGAGAATGTAAATCTGTCCAAACAGTTTAATCTTGGTAGATTCTTAGATAGGCAGAGAAGCAGAGGAGCCTAACAGCTTAATCTGGGCCCTCGGAAGAAATAAGGGTAGTATGTAGATAGGAAAGCATCAAAAGAAAAATGAAAGATGGGTTTGCAAGTCTAAGTGCACCCAAATCAAAAGAAGAAAAAATGCTAGGTAAGTAGGCTGGGTAGGCATTTCTGAGGTTGCTGAATCCTAATTGCTGATCAGTTCCATATTTTCAGGTGTCATCTCATTCAGGACACAGTCAGCAAGAAATTCTATGCGAGAAGCTCAAAAGAGGTATAACTAACTCCCCTTCTCTGTTTTCCCCAATCATTAACTGACTTCCCCAAGAGAGGTCAAGATTTGCTTGACTCCTCTTAAGTTCAATCATTTTCATCACACTAGCTTGAGTAAAGATCTGCTTCACTCAAAGTTGTTCCAAACTTTCTCTAAAAGATGGTCCTACCCCCTTGTAACAGCCTAAGCTCGCCTGAACTTAGCGCTTTCTTACCACCTCCATATTAACCACTGACATTATTATTTAGCTCCCTATATTTCCCCATTCCCCTACTAATATTAAGTAAATATCCCCTATATACATATCCCTCCCCCTGGTTGAAAAATAACCATAAGTACCCCCGGGAATTGCTCTGTCTACCAGAAACTAAGAAAGAACCCTTGACCTCCAAACCGTCTCCCAGATACAATGGACTCCTTCTAGAGTATAAAATCACTCTCAGGTAATCGGACCCCTTCCGAAACCTCAAAATGCCCGTAGCACCCACCTACTTGCTCTTTCCACCCAAAACTTACACTCCGCAGAACCTTAAAGCCAGATCGCATCGCAACATCCCACTATTCCCTCCATGCCAGTTATGACCCATCCAGCACCACCCGACGCGATATCGAGATATCGGCAGTCGGCGGTCGCAAGCGCCAAATGCCCAACATAAGCACCCTCCGTTCCCCGCTGATGCGACATTGCGATCACATCGGAGCTAATTCATCGCATTTCCCCCAGCATCAGCACCTCACCATGTCATTCTGTACCAGGGACCCACCACAGCTGACGTCATCCACCGTATAGCCGACGTCATGCTGACGTCAGCAGCCAGAAAGCCGAAACTTCGCGCAGGAAGAAAAATCGCACTTTGGAGCTCCAGAACAAGAAACAGAGGCAGTTTTCGATGCGTGATTAGCGCGAAGTGCTAATCGTGCATCGCTACGGGAAATAGGCCGTTTCGAGGAATCTTCGGGGAATCTTTTGACTTCTTAGCCCCTTGTGTGCCGAAAAGCCCGAAAAACGCCCGATCGTGCCAAAATGATCCGGTTTAAAGACAGCAGCAGATGAATGACAGAGTTTAAAGTGTATCAGATCAAATCATCAGGCATCAAGCGTGTCAAAGAGTATCAGTCGACGGCGGAAGCCCTCAATGTAGCAGCAAGGAGTATCAGTGAAAATCTTGAGCAGCGGCCCGAAGCAGGAGAACATTTAATATCTTCCTGCAGATTCATAGAAAGAGGGTGAAGCCACCTGAAGCTCTCAAAGCATCATTATTGCACATTTAACTCACACTAGAGAAGAACTGCAGTTCCCAAAGCACAATCATTCCAACAGCACCGCATCTAGCCCCCAAGGGCCACATTGTCACCTTTTCTGATTCAGCTACCCCTAGCGCAGCCAAAAAGATTTACTTGCATTTAATTCCAGCAACACTTAGATTTTCGAAGAGTTTTCTAGCAGACCTGTTTAGGTCGGTTGTAATGATGTCTTTCCGACATTTTTCTTATAAATACCACCCTGAACAATGTTGTGAGGGGTTGGTTGGTTGGTAGTAGTAGTTGGTCAGTTTTCCTTTCCAGCATTTTCTCCGAACAGAGACTCGCACTGTAACTGTCATAATTTCCATAATCAAAGTTTGCTGAAAGAATGGATTGCGAAACCACTTGATGTTTTCTCTTGGCGAAGGAATGATTACGGAATTCCTGCGTCTCTACATGATCCAATAAGTGTTTCTCTCCTCTGTTTAATTTTATGTTTTTTACCACCATTCCGCCTTCTAAATTGCAGAAAAAAAGAATAGCTTAAGATTTGTTTCGGTACACTTTAAGTTCAATTTCTGCGTTTCTCGATGTTTTCTTCAGAAATAGTTATGAGCATGTATACTTAAATGATCTTGTTTACGCTGTTTCTTTCACATATGAGTGCATGTTTAGGAATTCTTAACTGCTCCTCGACCCCATTCATCCATTTCTCCTCTTCTTCAGCATGATGAAATGATTCTCATTTTCCTTTCATCCCTGATGTTCATTCCATACTTTCAGCAGACTGATAATTGTATCCTGTGTGGCTATCCCGCTCTGTATCCCCTTGTGACCAAGAAAACACTCGCAAGCCTCAATCTGTGACTCGATGCCCAATGGTTTGAAACTTATCACACCTTACCTTGCGTCTTTGTTCGAGAATCCTACCTTCCATCCAATCACAAACAACACTCCCTTGAAGCCAGAAAGCTAGCCTAAAATCATCAACAAAAGTTGAATCATAAGGAGAGAGCCCTCTCCGATTGCAGGTGGGCTAGAACCTGCAATCCAAAGATTGGTTTGTGGTTACCTCGGCCGTATCCCTATTAGGAGCATAGGGACAGCCTGAGTGATAACATAATGGCGACTCAGCTGGGGACCTCCTTAGATAAATTCATTAAACCAGTCTGCAGCTCTACAGAGGAAGAAACCGACTTGTAAAAGCCTCGGTCGACCTGTACCTGTGTACTCCACTGGGGATTCAAGCGCTTTGTTCATTTTTGTAAACCCCACTGGAGAAAGTGCTCCTATTCTTCATAGTTTGTCAAGCCTAGTTCTGGTCTTTGATGGTGGACAGAGATCAGGCACTTCAAAGTCTAAACATCCACCTGGCGACTCCACTTCAATTTCAATCAAAGGCTCCACTGAGGAACGAACCAATTTTACAGACAAAGTACTCCATGTTCCCAAGTATTAACAGTGTGAGATAATGACCGAGTTCTGGGAGGATCTCCCATTTGATGAAGCTTTAGATGAATGCAGAGAAATTTTATCAGAGTTTGAGCTTAATGAAGAATTTTTCAGAGCAGTGTTGTCAAAAATACCTGGCGGCCAGAATAAACTTTTCCCTGAGTTAGTTGTTGAAAAATATGAGAATTAAATTGAACTCTTGGAAGCTCAGATACAATCGTATAATTTCCGCGACCCTAGGGAGTTTTACCAAAATCTTCCTCCCCCAGTCCACAGGGAAATAGTGCTATCTCCTGAATTACAGTTTGAGTATGATCTGGGTTTCAAGGCAAAGACAGAAGGACTAGCTGCTAGGCTCATTACCGAAGATGCAACTACTCCATCTAACCGAGAAGACCCGGAATCATGCCGAAGTCTCCCTTCTCCAACTCAGGAGGAAATACTGTTACCTACCGACTTGCAGACTCTGTATGATTCTATTAACAAGACAGGGACAGAAGGACTAGCTGCTAGGCTCATTACCGAAGATGCAACTACTCCATCTGACCAAGAAGACCCAGAATCATGCCGGAGTCTCCCATCCCCAACTCAGGGGGAAATACTGCTACCTGCTGACTTACAAACTCTGCAGGAGTCTATTGTCAAAACAGAGACAGAAGGGTTAGCTGCCAGGCTTACCACCGAGGACGCAGCCGCTCCATCTGATCAAGAAGACCCAGAAGAAGTTCTCTCACATGATGATTTTATTGATCCTATTGCAGACTACATGGAACTTCCACTTGAGCCAAGTTCTTTAACATGCTTTCTCAGTGAAGACCAAATTCATCAACAACAACCGTTATATGCCACAATTTTGATTATGAGGGCATATACCCGAATGATGCTTGTACGCTCAGAGACCATCAGTCAGCAAGTTCATCTTATTTCTCAGTTGCTTAAGTGGCTGCACTGGTTGTTTGATCTCACCTAACGACAAAGTAAGTGCTGGTTAGGGTAGGTAGGTAGGTAGGAAAAATAAGGTAGCCAGAGAAAACAATTTTGCAGAAGATAGCAACAACTAAAGACCAAGGTGTTCTGACCTGCTGTTCTTGACTTCTCACAAGGAGAAGCCATCCCCAAGTGGAGCCACTGTTAGCTTCCTGCTACAGCAGGGTATTCATATTTCATGATTGACATTTTACATGCCAAATATGTCGTATTTTGCATGCTGCAATGCTCCATATTTGCTTAACAGGCTCCAAACAAAGAAGGCTACTTCAAGTTCATTCACTTGCCTTCCAAATTTTGTAAAGTTATTCCGGTATCACCAATTTTTCAGTTAAAGGGAGGTCCAAACAGCCTAATATTGGTCTCCCTAGGTTTAAATTTTCCTGTTTTAGAATGTAGAGAATGTAAATCTGTCCAAACAGTTTAATCTTGGCAGATTCTTAGATAGGTAGAGAAGCAGAGGAGCCCAACAGCTTAATCTGGGCCCTCGGAAGAAATATGGGTAGTATGTAGATAGGAAAGCATCAAAAGAAAAATGAATGATGGGTTTGCAAGTCTAAGTGCACCCAAACCAAAAGAAGACAAAAATGCTAGGTAAGTAGGCTGGGTAGGCAGTTTTGAGGTTTTTGAATCCTAATTGCTGATCAGTTCCAGACTTTCAGGTGTCATCTCATTCAAGACACAGTCAGCAAGAAATTCTATGCGAGAAGCTCAAAAGAGTTATAAATAACTCCCCTTCTCTATTTTCCCCAATCATTAACTGACTTCCCCAAGAAAGGTCAAGATCTGCTTGACTCCTCTTAAGTTCAATCATTTTCATCACACTAGCTTGAGTAAAGATCTGCTTCACTCAAAGTTGTTCCAAACTTTCTCTAAAAGATGGTCCTACCCCCTTGTAACAGCCTAAGCTTGCCTGAACTTAGCGCTTTCTTACCACCTCCATATTAACCACTGACATTATTATTTAGCTCCCTATATTTCCCCATCCCCCTACTAATATTAAGTAAATATGCCCTATATACATATCCCTCCCCCTGGTTGAAAAATAACCATAAGTACCCCCGAGAATTGCTCTGTCTACCAGAAACTAAGCAAGAACCCTTGACCTCGAAACCATCTCCCAGATACAATGGACTCCTTCCAGAGTATAAAATCCCTCTCAGGTAATTGGACCCCTTTCGAAACCTCAAAATGCCCGTAACACCCACCTACTTGCTCTTTCCGCCCAAAACTTACACTTCGCAGAACCTTAAAGCCAGATCGCATCGCAACATCGCATTTTTCCCTCCATGCCAGTAATGACCCATCCGGCACCACCCGACGCGATATCGCGATATCGACGGTCGACGGTCGCAAGCGCCAAATGCCCAACATAAGCACCCTCCGTTCCCCGCCGATGCGACATTGCGATCGCATCGGAGCTAATTCATCGCATTTCCCCCAGCATCAGCACCTCACCATATCATTCTGTACCAGGGACCCACCACAGCTGACGTCATCCGCCGTACAGCCGATGTCATGCTGACATCAGCAGCCAGAAAGCCGAAACTTCGCGCAGGAAGAAAAATCGCACTTCGGAGCTCCAGAACAAGAAACAGAGGCAGTTTTCGATGCACGATTGCGCTTCGCTACGGGAAATAGGCCGTTTTGAGGAATCTTCGGGGAATCTTTTGACTTCTTAGCCCCTTGTGCGCCGAAAAGCCCGAAAAACGCCCGATCGTGCCAAAATGATCCGGTTTAAAGACAACAGCAGATCAATGACAGAGTTTAAAGTGTATCAGATCAAATCATCAGGCATCAAGCGTGTCAAAGAGTATCAGTCGACGACGGAAGCCATCAATGTAGCGGCAAGGAGTATCAGTGAAAATCTTGAGCAGCGGCCCGAAGCAGGAGAACATTTAATATCTTTCAGCAGATTCATAGAAAGAGGGTGAAGCCACTGAAGCTCTCAAATCAATTATTGCACATTTACTCACACCAGAGCAGAATGTAGTTCCAAGGACAATCATTCCAACAGCACCGCATCTAGCCCCAAGGGCACATTGTCACCTTTTCTGATTCAGCTGCCCCTAGCGCAGCCAAAAAGATTTACTTGCATTTAATTCCAGCAACACTTAGATTTTTGAAGAGTTTTCTAGCAGACCTGTTTAGGTCGGTTGTAATGATGTCTTTCCGACATTTTGCTTATAAATACCACCCTGAACAATGTTGTGAGGGTTGGTTGGTTGGTAGTAGTAGTTGGTCAGTTTTCCTTTCCAGCATTTTCTCCAAACAGAGGCTCGCATTGTAATTGTCATAATTTCCATAATCAAAGATTGCTGAAAGCATGGATTGCGAAACCACTTGATGTTTTCTCTTGGCGAAGGAATGATTACGGAATTCCTGCGTCTCTACATGATCCAATAAGTGTTTCTCTCCTCTGTTTACTTTTATGTTTTTTACCACCATTCCGCCTTCTAAATTGTAGAAAAAGAGAATAGCTTAAGATTTGTTTCGGTACACCTTAAGTTAAATTTCTGCGTTTCTCGATGTTTTCTTCAGAAATAGTTATGAGCATGTATACTTAAATGATCTTGTTTACGCTGTTTCTTTCACATATGAGTGCATGTTTAGGAATTCTTAACTGCTCCTGGACCCCATTCATCCCTTTCTCCTCTTCTTCAGCATGATGAAATGATTCTCATTTTCCTTTCATCCCTGATGTTCATTCCATACTTTTAGCAGACTGATAATTGTATCCTGTGTGGCTATCCCGCTCCGTATCCCCTTGTGACCTGTACTTGCCATGGAAAGGGTAAACGCATAGATGCGAAATATATGGATTTCAAATGAATGCAAAGACTAAAGCTCGTCTCTATCTCTAGAGGCTAGAACTAAGGCAATGAAAATGAATAATAAGTCCTATTAAGGTAATAGGCCATGGACCTTAGGAAAACGCTCGCAAGCCTCAATCTGTGACTCCATGCCCAATGGTTCGAAACTTATCGCACCTTACCTTGCCTCTTTCTTCGAGAATCCTACCTTCCATCCAATCACAAACAACACTCCCTTGAAGCCAGAAAGCTAGCCTAAAATCATCAAAGTTGAATCATAAGGAGAGAACCCTCTCCGATTGCAGGTGGGCTAGAACCTGCAATCCAAAGATTGGTTTGTGGTTACCTCGGCAGTATCCCTATTAGGAGCCTAGGGACAGCCTGAGTGATAACATAATGGCGACTCAGCTGGAGACCTCCTCAGATAAATTCATTAAACCAGTCTGCAGCTCTACAGAGGAAGAAACCGACTTGTAAAAGCCTCGGTCGACCTGTACCTGTGTACTCCACCGGGGATTCAAGTGCTTTGTTCATTTTTGTAAACCCCAATGGAGAAAGTGCTCCTCTTCTTCATAGTTTGTCAAGCCTAGTTCTGGTCTTTGATGGTGGACAAAGATCAGGCACTTCAAAGTCTAAACATCCACCTGGCGACTCCACTTCAATTTCAATCAAAGGCTCCACTGAGGAACGAACCAATTTTACAGACAAAGTACTCCATGTTCCCAAGTATTAACAGTGTGAGATAATGACCAAGTTCTTGGAGGATCTCCCATTTGATGAAGCTTTAGATGAATGCAGAGAAATTTTATCAGAGTTTGAGCTTAATGAAGAATTTTTCAGAGCAGTGTTGTCAAAAATACCAGGCGGCCAGAATAAGCTTTTCCTTGAGTTAGTTGTTGAAAAATATGAGAATGAAATTGAACTCTTGGAAGCTCAGATACAATCGTATAATTTCCGCGACCCTAGGGAGTTTTACCAAAATCTTCCTCCCCCAGTCCACAGGGAAATAGTGCTCTCTCCTGAATTACAGTTTGAGTATGATCTGGGTTTCAAGGCAAAGACAGAAGGACTAGCTGCTAGGCTCATTACCGAAGATGTAACTACTCCATCTAACCGAGAAGACTCGGAATCATGCCAAATTCTCCCTTCTCCAACTCAGGAGGAAATACTGTTACCTGCCGACTTGCAGACTCTGTATGATTCTATTATCAAGACAGGGACAAAAGGACTAGCTGCTAGGCTCATTACCGAATATGCAACTACTCCATCTGACCAAGAAGACCTAGAATCATGCCGGAGTCTCCCGTCCCCAACTCAGGGGGAAATACTGCTACCTGCTGACTTACAAACTCTGCAGGAGTCTATTGTCAAAACAAAGACAGAAGGGTTAGCTGCCAGGCTTACCACCGAGGACGCAGCCGCTCCATCTGATCAAGAAGACCCAGAAGAAGTTCTCTCACATGATGATTTTATTGATCCTATTGCAGACTACATGGAACTTCCACTTGAGCCAAGTTCTTTAACATGCTTTCTCAGTGAAGACCAAATTCATCAACAACAACCGTTATATGCCACAATTTTGATTATGAGGGCATATACCCGAATGATGCTTGTACGCTCAGAGACCATCAGTCAGCAAGTTCATCTTATTTCTCAGTTGCTTAAGTGGCTGCACTGGTTGTTTGATCTCACCTAACGACAAAGTAAGTGCTGGTTAGGGTAGGTAGGTAGGTAGGAAAAATAAGGTAGCTGGAGAAAACAATTTTGCAGAAGACAGCAACAACTAAAGACCAAGGCGTTCTGACCTGCTGTTCTTGACTTCTCACAAGGAGAAGCCATCCCCAAGTGGAGCCACTGTTAGCTTCCTGCTACAGCAGGGTATTCATATTTCATGATTGACATTTTACATACCAAATATGTCGTACTTTGCATGCTGCAATGCTCCATATTTGCTTAACAGGCTCCAAACAAAGAAGGCTACTTCAAGTTCATTCACTTGCCTTCCAAATTTTGTAAAGTTATCCCGGTATCACCAATTTTTCAGTTAAAGGGAGGTCCAAACAGCCTAATCTTGGTCTCCCTAGGTTTAAATTTTCCTGTTTTAGAATGTAGAGAATGTAAATCTGTCCAAACAGTTTAATCTTGGCAGATTCTTAGATAGGTAGAGAAGCAGAGGAGCCCAACAGCTTAATCTGAGCCCTCGGAAGAAATAAGGGTAGTATGTAGATAAGAAAGCATCAAAAGAAAAATGAATGATGGGTTTGCAAGTCTAAGTGCACCCAAATCAAAAGAAGAAAAAAATGCTAGGTAAGTAGGCTGGGTAGGCAGTTCTGAGGTTGTTGAATCCTAATTGCTGATCAGTTCCAGACTTTCAGGTGTCATCTCATTCAGGACACAGTCAGCAAGAAATTCTATGCGAGAAGCTCAAAAGAGGTATAAATAACTCCCCTTCTCTGTTTTCCCCAATCATTAACTGACTTCCCCAAGAGAGGTCAAGATCTGCTTGACTCCTCTTAAGTTCAATCATTTTCATCACACTAGCTTGAGTAAAGATCTGCTTCACTCAAAGTTGTTCCAAACTTTCTCTAAAAGATGGTCCTACCCCCTTGTAACAGCCTAAGCTCGCCTGAACTTAGCGCTTTCTTACCACCTCCATATTAACCACTGACATTATTATTTAGCTCCCTATATTTTCCCATCCCCCTACTAATATTAAGTAAATATCCCCTATATACATATCCCTCCCCCTGGTTGAAAAATAACCATAAGTACCCCCGGGAATTGCTCTGTCTACCAGAAACTAAGCAAGAACCCTTGACCTCCAAACCATCTCCCAGATACAATGGAGTCCTTCCAGAGTATAAAATCCCTCTCAGGTAATTGGACCCCTTCCGAAACCTCAAAATGCCCGTAACACCCACCTACTTGCTCTTTCCGCCCAAAACTTACACTCCGCAGAACCTTAAAGCCAGATCACATCGCAACATCACACTTTTCCCTCCATGCCAGTTATGACCCATCCGGCACCACCCGACGCGATATCGCGATATCGGCGGTCACAAGCACCAAATGCCCAACATAAGCACCCTCCGTTCCCCGCCGATGCGACATTTCGATCGCATCGGAGCAAATTCATCGCATTTTCCCCAGCATCAACACCTCACCATGTCATTCTGTACTAGGGACCCACCACAATTGATGTCATCCGCCGTACAGCCGACGTCATGCTGACGTCAGCAGCCAGAAAGCCGAAACTTCACGCAGGAATAAAAATCACACTTCGGAGCTCCAGAACAAGAAACAGAGGCAGTTTTCGATGCGCGATTGCGCTTCGCTACGGGAAATAGGCCGTTTCGAGGAATCTTCAGGGAATCTTTTGACTTCTTAGCCTCTTGTGCGCCGAAAAGCCCGAAAAACCTCCGATCGTGCCAAAATGATCTGGTTTAAAGACAACAGCAGATCAATGACAGATTTTAAAGTGTATCAGATCAAATCATCAGGCATCAAGCGTGTCAAAGAGTATCAGTCGACAGTGGAAGCCATCAATGTAGCGGCAAGGAGTATCAATGAAAATCTTGAGCAGCGGCCCGAAGCAGGAGAACATTTAATATCTTCCAGCAGATTCATAGAAAGAGGGCGAAGCCACCTGAAGCTCTCAAATCATAATTATTGCACATTTAACTCACACCAGAGCAGAACTGCAGTTCCCAAAGCACAATCATTCCAACAGCACCGCATCTAGCCCCCAAGGGCCACATTGTCACCTTTTCTGATTCAGCTACCCCTAGCGCAGCCAAAAAGATTTACTTGCATTTAATTCCAGCAACACTTAGATTTTCGAAGAGTTTTCTAGCAGACCTGTTTAGGTCGGTTGTAATGATGTCTTTCCGACATTTTTCTTATAAATACCACCCTGAACAATGTTGTGAGGGGTTGGTTGGTTGGTAGTAGTAGTTGGTCAGTTTTCCTTTCCAGCATTTTCTCCGAACAGAGACTCGCGTAACTATCATAATTTCCATAATCAAAGATTGCTGAAAGCATGGATTGCGAACCTACTTGATGTTTTCTCCTGGCCAAGGAATGAATACGGAATTCCTGCATCTCTACATGATCCAATAAGTGTTTCTCTCCTCTATTTACTTTTATGTTTTTTACCACCGTTCTGCCTTCTAAATTGCAGAAAAAAAGAATAGCTTAATATTTGTTTCGGTACACCTTAAGTTCAATTTTTGTGTTTCTCGATGTTTTCTTCAGAAATAGTTATGAGCATGTATACTTAAACGATCTTGTTTATGCTCTTTCTTTCACATATGAGTGCATGTTTAGGAATTATTAATTGCTCCTGGATCCCATTCATCCATTTCTCCTCTTCTTCAGCATGATGAAAAGATTCTCCTTTGCCTTTCATCCCTAATGTTCATTCCATACTTTCAGCAGACTGATAATTGTATCCTGTGTGGCTATCCCGCTCCGTATCCCCTTGTGACCAAGAAAACGCTCGCAAGCCTCAATCTGTGACTCCATGCCCAATCGTTCGAAACTTAT
>APFE030639158.1:0-10654 GCA_000404065.3 Pinus taeda | reverse complement strand
TCTTCATTTACTTCTCCTCCTCCTGCACTGCTGTGCATTCCTCTTCTTCTTACATTACCAAGACAAAATGGTTTTTACTCTGGTGCATTTCATTCAAAAATGACATTACATTACAAACCAAAAATATTCACACACATTCATGTGTGTTTCCCTGATTCTTCTTCGCTGGTCTTTTACAGGTGCTGCGGACCCTGTTTTCTATTTTCACCGTGTGTTTTCACACAGCACATTACACATTACAATCCTCTGGTTTTTGCTTTTTACCATGTGCGATAATACAATTACAATTCTTGTGTTTTCTTTAATAGCTGCCGCGAGCCCAAATTCATCTCATCCCATGTGTAATCACAATATCACACATTCAAACCCTGTGTGTGAATACCGTGTGCAATTTCGTAACGCATACGATACAAAACCCTGGGCATATCTCTATTGGCTGCTCCAAGCCCCACATTACATGTTCTCCCCGTGTGTAATGCTTTTCACTAAAAAAATACAATCGCTTCTGTAGATTACCATATGACTCGAATAGAGTCAACCCTTGAATATTTCGTATGGGCAAAAAAAATAGAACTTACATTATATTTTACGGCGCGCCCATACTTCATATTAAATCGCCGTAGAAAATATTTAGAACTTTACCAAACTCATATGACATAAATTAATACATGGTATGGTCCAGTGATTTTCTACTCCACGCTGCATTAACTTTGACAGGCCCCGTACGCGTACCATGGAGGTTTTAACCGGCGGACAGCTTCCAGGAGATCAAACGGCGGACAGAGAAGCACCAAGATCGGACGGATATCGGACAGGCTTAGTTGGGTGAAAGATACCTTCCGATAGATTGTCAGTGCTGATGTCAGGCCAGCATCAGCGCTTGAACAGCTGTCAGCTCCAGATTGCATCAGAGCTCGATGCACGGAAACCACTTTGCGTTGAAAGGTGGTGCGATATGAGACCGGTGGTTTAGGTTTGAACTGGGTGGTTTTCTGAGTTGCCGTTGACTGCTGGTTTGCGCGGGCAGTGAAATTATATTTTCAACACAAAGGCTTCTGCATTTTCTGTATGAGATCGAATATGAGCGGCAGCATGTCACGGGAAATGTTATTGACATTCTGGCAGCCCGCCTGCAGTGGAGAATCCGGAACAGATACATCCTGGAAATAGAGTGGCAGATCTTCCCACCCCTGCACTCGGGGTCGGAGTATTTCGAGGTTTGAAGGGAAGTTAACGTAGATGACCGTTACGCCCTTGGTCGCCAGCATTCTTGAGAGTTGTAAAAATGCATTGAAGTGACTGTGCGCTAAAAAGGGCAACATTACTGCGTATAATCTTCTGCTTCCCTCCATTGCGTTTGTTCCGACCTGCTTTGTCTGCATGAGGTTCTATGTATAACGAAGTCGTTCGGAAATTAACCTGCCTTCTCCATAATAACAAGAAAATTAATAAATATTTTGACAATTATTACACATTTAATTAGTCATCGAGTATGTATTTATTCGTTTTGGAAGGCGACAAATATCAGAAAAATTATTTTAAGGAAAAGGTCATAATATATTACATATTTAATTGTATTAATGTAAAGCCAGAGAGTATCTATTTATTATATTTATTACATTTGGAATGAGACAAATATCAGAAAATAAATAAATATTTGGTCGATTGGTGTGCTGACGAAACGATCATAATATTACATATTTAATTTTATTTATGTATTAGTCATCGAGTATTTATTTATTCGTTTTGGAATGTGACAAATAGCATGTTCTTGAGCTTTTGTCGCAACATAACGAGATTCCGTATCGATCAATTCAAGTGGAAGTGTAGACAAAAGTTGTTGGCATCTCCGGATCTCTACAGCATGGATGTTATCAAGAAAGTAAATCAATATTGGGCAATGAGGTCAGAACTCGAAAAAACAAAGGGTGCAGATCCAGAGCAATGAATCTTTTATATGTTCTAAGATTACCCCAACTTGATATTAAAAAATTCTAAAAGTTAATAAAAATTATTAAGAATTAATATTTATTTAGTGACTATGTAATATTGGCTGGGTTATGTATTGAGGCACTCTTTGCTCTAGGTCACTCTGTTCAAATCCCAGTGGGTACTTAGGTTACTCTTAACGTAGAAAAAAAAAATATTGGCTCGGTTAGGTTCTAAGAGTAACCAAATGTTTATTTATTGATCATGTAAGATTGACTAGGTTAATATTGATTAAGTTTTAAGAGTGAAATATTGTATGAATTGAAAATCTATTGCACAATTTTTTTTCCTGAAATATTTAACTATATGTAATATCGTCCAATGTTTACTTAGTGGCTCTTTAACTTGTCTTGACCATGAACCACATTCGTTGGTTTGAAACGCGTCGACAAATGCATTCGAATGTGATTTATGCTTAAAATTCTTCTAAAAAAATTATTAAGAAAAATTGGTTAAATTTAGACTAAAATTTCTAAAACCTATAATCTTTAAACAATACTCAAAAGAACAAAATAGAGTAGGTCAAGAATTACAATAAAGATGATAAGTAATTTAGCTTATTATCATTTTCCCAGGGGCATATAATAGACAGTGACAAGATGTTTTGTTAAGGAACTCTTTGGTGAAAAGGTCATCAGTTCAAAGTCCCATGGGAAAATATCTAACCATGTTAAGGGCTTGTGTGGTCTAGGACAAGTGCGATCCCTCGTGATTTTTCAGCTTAGAGGCCCTTGGGTGCCATTTACTGAAGGGAAAGTAAATGTTCCAATCATCTCACTATTACCTAACAAACAAAAGGAATTGTGAATTGAATTAGTGCACAAAAACAAAGCAACAATTAATTTGACTAATGTTTGTGATAAAATTAAAAGGACAATAACTAAATAGAAAATTTATCTAAATACTTTTATTAATAACATTAGTTATTTGGAGCAAGTTTATTTATATAAATGTTTACAAATCAACATCTATTATAAGGTTGAGAACAAACAAAATGGAGGTTGGAAAGTTTGACATATGCTTGAAAATAATTTTAAGTTAATAGGAAAAAAAAAAACTCTTTTGAAACTCTTGTTATTCCTATTATTTTATATGGATGTGAGGTGTTGGTTCACAATATATCCAAAGTCTAGTAGAATAAGATTGAGCAAATACTCCCTACCCCATCCCCCTGATTGAAGCAAACCTTTCTCCCATTGGAAGCATTGCTAGGACTAGGTATCTTATATAAGAAGAAGTTATGCAAAATGAGAGCCAAGATATTTCCTAAAATTGCTTCCAAGTCTAGTCAAAATTGTTGCCTTCGATCAAAGTGAGGATGGCATAAGGGTTCCTAATCTTGGTTGTCCATTGGAGGATAAAGGAGGAGATTATCTTGTAAAGTAAGGATATTCTTAAAATATTATTACATCCAAATTTAAGGAAAATTAGTGGGGCAAACACTTCCATCATAAAAACTAATTCTCATGAGATTTATAGTGAAAATGGGCTTGGTTAATTCTCAAAACACCATGGGATAAATGAATTTGTCACCTATGTGATATTAAGAGGGTTGAAAATGTAAAATATTCTCTTACATCTCCCATCTTATACCCACATTTAATCTAATTTTGAAAATATTTTTTACTATATCAATCTTCTTCATGTTTTAAGTCAATGAATCTATGGCTATCTCAGAATAGTTTCCTTGATTCTTTTCTTGCATAGGAATAAAATGGTAAATGTTTTTGATTAACTTCTTACCTTCTTAAGATCGAGTCATCCTATTCAACTTTGTGGAAGTTTAAATCATCATATTATAGAAATAATAGAAATAACATAAAATAAATGAAGTGTAATTATTTTTAAAAGCTGATTTTATTATAATGTAATTTAATTGTTTAAACTTTTTATGTTTTTAGTAGACTTTGGTTATATGATTTATCTAACAATTGTATTTTTTATTTATTTAAATTTTATTTCTAAATACATGTATCATTTTGATATTTAAATTATGTTTTATAATATTTAAATATATTTAGCATCCTAGAAAATCCCTCCCCATTTGAAATGTGAAAATTTTATAAGTCAAATCTACAGTTCCAATTGTAATCGCACCTCCCACAATTACTGTGTTTCATTGGACTGTTGAGGTAAACATGGGAGGAAGAGCTACTATGACATGACTCGACATCCTAGATCCAATTAAGGAAGTGGGGTCAATAACTGTTGACAAAATGATAACTCAACGCATCCTACAGGAGCTATAGTTCACTTAGACACTGAACAACCACCCAAGGTGGCCAAACCCAGAGCTAGACCTCTATTTCTGAACCTTGGTCCCTTAAACGCACCCACAACAAGGAAGCCATGTGGTTGGGAGCCTCTAACTACATGCAAAACACTGCATCCATGTGGTTGCAACCAAATTTCTCGAGTTCAAAAGGTGTTATCCCAAATTATGAGCCTAAATTCGAGGTCAGCCTCAAGATCACTAGCCAGAACTTAGTGAGACTTTCCAAAATTAAAAATGGCTTCAAAGCAAAGCCATTCATACAAAATTTGATTAAGGACTTGACCTAACTAGGCCAAACTATGATATTCATTTCTTCAAACATATGGCAAACATGTAATCTATAGGTCTTGAATGCATATATTAACACAGGGGTCTAAAACTTATTTGAGATTCACCAAGAAGATCTAATGGCCTCTCATAATAGTTGTAATAACATTTTTTAGCTCATGCATTCATTAACCATTCATCAACTAATCAAAATTTTTCAAGAGCCATATACAATATACATCATATAACCAACATATAACTAGCAAATGAACAACAAATAAACCATGATAGAACAATCATCAAAGCCACATAATAATAAGTACAAGTAGCCATAAAATACAATAGGAAAATAAATCTTATTATCATATGAAAAATATAACCAAGTCAGGGACTTCCATGTACCACCCATCCATAGAGTGGGTTGAACCAAATATCTCTTTCATCCAATCACCCCCGTGTCATATTCCAAGCATGAATGTGAGATCTCATGGAATAAACCAAGAAAAACCAAACCAAGGGTTAACCAAATCAACTCTCAACCATTGATTGCACCTCGTGGTCGGACATCACCAACACCAACCAGATTAGTTTCTACTTAGTTGTCTAGGGCTCCAGGAACTAGTAACTCAACCCACAACCTTCTAGGACTCTAGAGTGTTTCTACGACTCGGCTCCAGGACTAGTAACCCAACCCACCAAGGGCTCTAAAGCAATTTTCCAACCGAAGCTCTGGGACTAGTAAATCAACCCAAGTTGTTCCAGGACTCCATAGCGTTTATTCCAACTCACATCCACAAGAAATTACAAGAATAAAAAAGAAAATAATCAAATGGAAAAAACCCACAACACCATGGCTATCCAAGAAACGGAAAGGAAAGGCTAAAACCACTTTCAATCTAGGAAATCCCCCATGCCAATGACAAATCAAAACCAAATAATCACATAAATATACCATGCATCCATAAACCAATAAGGAGATCATACATACAACCTCTTACCTGTAAGGAAATCTTGTTTTAGGTGTTGATCCCATTGTCCCTTGCACTTTCCTTATTCTCCTTTTCCTTCTTTCTCCAAATCCAACGTATGCCAAAATTATCCAAGAGTGCTCCAGGAAAACTCTTAGTGTGCAAGAGAGAGAGAGAGAGAGAGAGAGAGAGAGAGAGAGAGAGAGAGAGAGAACAGAAGAGAGCTCCAAGCTAAAACTGAAAAAAGGTTGTGAAGTAAACCTTAGAAGCCTTTTTATCATTGAGGCCTCTATTTTCTTAATTTTCCTCTATTTTTCCTTGAATTTTCCTCACATGAAATTTTGTGACCTTTCACCTTCATTTTATCCTCTTTACCACAATTTTCATAACTAAAATGCCAATTAATGAAACCGTATTTTCTAATTCCTTTACCAATTTTCATAGCCATAAATTAGTCACAAGTGATACCCATCACTATGTTTTTTCACAACATTCAACTTGGAATACGTGTCCCATGACCTTCGTATTAATTTTTCCTTTATTAACTTTATTACATGACATTTTAACCTAGGTTACTATAGTGATCCAGGTGGATATTGGCGGCCACCCACCTATTCCATTTAGACCTCTAGTCGGTTTCAATTTTTTCCTTGTTTATTTTAGCATTTATTATATTTAGCAGTTTTTTGGGTCGTGAACTTCCAGAGTAGTTTTGACCCTCTAAACAATTTTTCTTTTTAGTTCCACTACAAGCACATAGCCATGGGTAAGGGCTGGTGGAAAATCCTGTAGTACTAAGAGAGACCATTCCAACAAGGTATTGTACATGCTAAACAGAGATAATATGACCAAGTTACAACCTCAGGAAGTTGGTTACCCAGTTAATCCCAACGGGGCTGATTAACTCTTGGCGTTTCATCTCCCGATGTTAGGGTTTTGGTTGTTTAGGGTTTTCGCATGTTTTTAAATAATAAATAGGACCTTCAGACTCATTGTAATCAAGTTCAGAGGCAGGTAGAGGCCACATATCTTCTCAGAGATAAGCTCTCATTGCTTGAGCTAGTCTTATTTCCATTCAATTCGTAAGCATATTTTAATATTTGATATTAATGAAATAAAGTGTTATTTAGATTACATATTTAAATTTATGGATATATCTATAATTTCTTTCATTCCTAATTAAATTAAAATCAATGGTATCAGAGAAGTTTGCTCTTTCTCTGTTTTTCTTTGCATGTCCCCAACGAGGTCAGGATATAAGGAGTTAGGGCTTCAACTGGTTGAACCTTTACAAGACAAGCCTCACAAATCTCGAAGATCTCCCATGGCGAAAGAAAAGAAAGACGAGGGGGCAAGAGATCCTGTCAAAATCTTTCTCGAAGAAGCCCTTTAGTTACAAAGGAACACGATGATGGACAACTTTCCCCAGATCCTTCAGCGGCTACCCAGGTGCAATGCATCTACATATAGAAGCTAATTTCAAAGTGTCACACCCTTTAAGGTACAAGTTAACTTTGACATTCCCATATTTGTGGGTTAGATAGATGTGGACACTATAGATAAATGGTTAAATTTGGTAGAAGGATATTTTTTTGTTCATGATTTTTCCAACCAGGAAAAAATTACTTTTTCTCTTCTCAAGGCCAGCCCCCACTTCTAGGACTAGTGGGAAACCTACTGAGAGTAGAAGGATGAAAGTATGCCTTCACTATTTTTAGCCACACACACTTGGGATTCATTTTGGGACACCATCAAGGAGAAATAATACCCTGTTAGGAGCTATGAGGATAAATACATAGAGTGGACCGCACTGTGACAGGGAAGGCACCAAGACATGCTGAAGTTTACCAATGTTTTTCATACCCTTTGTACGAAGTTGTGTATCAAGGATTTTCAGAAACATTTGGTACTCAACTACCATGGCTGCCTACACTACATCCAAGATGAGATGGAGTTCATGGACATCTCATTGCTTGGCACAAAGTACTGATACACTTTCAAGGTTTAGAAGAAGCTTAAATAGAAAAAGCGAGACTTTGGATCTATGAATCTGAAGGAAGGGAAAGGTACCCCCAAACCATAGAGCAAAGGGCAAAGGAAAGGCGAGGTGACATAGGATGACTCGTTGAAGCCACAAGAAAATAACAACACCATGAAGACAAAGAAGGACATAGGGAAGTGGTTTGAGTTCCATAAGAGCTCCACTCACAACACAAGTGAGTGTTGGTCCAAGCAGTCATTAGTGGCTGAACAGAAGGCTTCCTAGTCTGACGTATGTTCCAAATCTAAGTCAGAACTTGACAAGTAGAATTAAAAATGGAAGCACGTCATTAACATGAAGCCGAATACCACTATGGCCACCACTAAAATCCAAAATATTGAGCTCGAAGATCTGGAAGAGGGGGACCGCCTATTCCACTAAAAAATGTGGGTTAAGGGGTCTCCACTGCAGTTCATTGTCGAAAGCGGGAGCCAAAAGAACCTCATTTCAGTAGAGATCATGAAGCGATTGGGCCTAATGACTACAATATATCTGTATCCATACACCATCGGGTGGCTTCACCAAGGATGAGATCTTCATGTCAGCTTGTAGTGTCACCTTCCATACAACATTAATCCCTTCACAAATGAGGTACTATGTGATGTTTCTCCTCTTTAAGTTTGTGATGTATTATTAGGACAACCATACTTATGGAAGAGACATGTTGTATATGAGTTTAGACCTCACTCTGTTATTATTTCCTTGGGTACTAAGTTATACAGTGTACTCGGGGTGGCCCCACGGATCACCATCTCTTTAATCTGTACTAGGAAATGCAGTAAGGTCATCTCCCAAACTAGGAATTTTTTTTTTTCCTTTTAGATTCACTCTCAAAGTAAGGGGAAGGTCATAGCCACATCCATGGCCCTAGGGAAGGATTCCTCTAAGCAGCAGAAGCAAGTGGATGTGGTCGTGGAATAATACAGGGACATCTTCTCCTCAGCCACAGGGGTACCCTTGCATTGTTATATCAAGCATTCAATCAATCTGACTCCCGGAGAACCTCTTCCCAATGGGCCGATATATCCTCGCTCTATTCTGGATAATCAAGAGATCAAGTGGAAAATCTAGGAGTTGCTACAAAAAGGGAACATCCAACCAAGTTCCTTGCCTTGTGGGAGATGATTTTACTAGTACAAAAGAAGGATGGAACCTAGAGGTTGTATGTTTAATATAAGGAATTAAACAAAATGACTGTCAGGAACAGGTAATCAATCCCACGAATTGATCACCTGCTAGACCAACTCAAAGGGGCCAAGTATTTCAGCAAGATCAATCTAAAGTCTAGTTATCACTAGGTTCAAATAGATCCCACAGATGTATGGAAGATTTCCTATAAATCCTAGGAAGGCCTTTTGAATGGTTGGTTATGCCATTTGAGTTGAAAAATGCCCCAGCTGCTTTTATGAGGCTAATGAATGACATCTTGTGACCCTTCACTAACTCTTTCGTGGTGGTTGATGTGGACGATGTAGTCATCCTCAGCAAGAGTTAGGAAGAACACTTGAAACACATTCGACAGGTCCTTCAAACCCTTCGGCAACACAAACTGTGTGCCAAATTGGAGAAATGCACCTTTGGCATGAGCCAGGTCCAATACTTGGGGTACATAATAGATGAGCATGGTGTGCATGTGGACCTGACGAAATCCAAGTCATTCAAGATTGGCCAGCTTCGACCACTCTAATAGAGCTTCATAGCTTTTTGGGCATTGTAAATTTTTATGAGAGGTTCATTTTGGGATTCTCCAATATCACTTGGCCTTTGAGTTAGATTACTAAGGGCATGTCAAAAGAAAATTTTTCTTAGTCTGAGTCCCAACATAATGTGTTCATTGAGTTGAAGTGTCACCTCTGCTCTACACTAGTACTCACATTTCCAAAACTACAACACCCATTTGAAATCAAGACAGATGCCTTAGACTATGGAGTTGGTGCAGTCCGCACCCAGCACAGGCATCCAATGGCCTATCATAGTGAGACACTTTCCAATATTATTTGGAAGTACCTCACCTCTGATAAAGAAATGTATTCCATCAAGCAAGATTACTGGAAGCACTATATTCTGCGGAAGGAGATGGTCATCCACACCGATCACTGGCCTCTTCAGTTCATACAGACACAGGGGATGTTGCAGAATGATCACGATCAGAATTGGTCTACATATCTCCAAAAATTCCACTTGAACATTAAACACAAAAAGGGAAGAACCAATCATGTCCCAAACTACCTCAGTTGGCCCCAAGTTGTAGGACTGACTACTATTATAAACTCTTATGGTCACGAGAGCTCTGGGTGGCCATAACTATACAAAAATGATCTAGAGTTCACCTACACATACCAGATGCTAGTAGATGGGAAGAAAGTTCTTGATTTCCAGCTCCAGGATGCATTAGTATGCTACTTGGGCCACATTTTTGTTCCTTCAAGTGAGTGTGCCAGAATGATTTGGGAGGTGCACTAGAGTCAGATCACAGGACACTTTGGGGTGGAGAAAACTATGGTTGTACCAAAAAATTACGAATTGAAAATCTATTGTATAGTTTTTTTCCTGAAATATCTAATCATATGTAATATTGTTCAATGTTTATATAACGATTCTTTAACTTGTTCTGATGATGAATCATACTTGTTGGTTTGAAACACATTGACAAATGAATTCAAATGTGATTTACGCTTAAAATTCTTCTAAAAAAAATACAAATCTATTAAGAAAAATTGTTCAAATTTAAACTAAAATTTCCAAAACCTATAATCTCTAAACAAGACTCAAAAGAACAAAATACAGTAGGTCAAGAATTACAATAAAGATAAGTAATTTAGCTTATTATCATTTTTCCATGGGTGTATAATAGACAGTGACAAGATAGTTTTGTTAAGTAACTCTTTGGTGAAAAGGTCATGGGTTCAAAGTCCCATGGGAAAATATCCAACCATGTTAAGGGTTTGTATGGTCTAGGACAAGTGCAATCTCTCGTGATTTTATAGCTTAGATGCTAGGGGTGATTTTAGGGGCGAATGTTCGCCCTTTGGCGAAATTAAGGGGTTTTAAATTTTTAGTGGGCGAATATTTTGTATCATAGTACATTTTTACAAATCACCTCAAATAACCCAC
>APFE030639155.1:38667-57811 GCA_000404065.3 Pinus taeda | reverse complement strand
GAAGTCCATCAGATGGATGTTAAATCTGCCTTCTTGCATGGGGACTTGCATGAAGAAATATACATGGAACAACCTATTGGGTTTATGCAAACAGACTCCAGCCTTGTATGTCGGCTTAAGAAATCCCTTTATGGTCTCAAGCAAGCTCCTCGGGCTTTGTATGACAAAATGGATAGCTTTCTTTTAGAATCTAGATTTTCTAGGTGTGATTCTGACAATACTGTCTACACCAAGAAAGTGGGCAAGTCTCTTATCATTCTTGTTCTTTATGTTGATGATCTTATCCTCACTAGTAGTGATCCCAGCCTTATTAACCATGTGAAGTCCAGCCTTAAAAAGAAGTTTGAAATGACCGACTTAGGACATTTACATTATTTTATCGGTCTTCAAGTCTTGCAATCCAAGGAAGGTATTTTCCTCTCTGAATCCAAGTATTCCTGTGATCTTATACGCTTTTTTCAGATGGAAGATTGTAAGCCAGCTCCTTCTCCCTTTCAGTCTGGAGTCAAACTTTCAGTCACTTGTTCTTCCCCTGAAGTTGATGCTACCTTATACAGTCAACTTGTAGGAAAACTTTTGTATCTAACCCATACTCGTCCTGACCTTTCATTTGTTGTTGGCCTTGTTGCTTGGTTTATGAAAACCCCACATGAAAGTCATTGGAAAGCAGCTAAATGAATACTTCGTTATGTTCGAGGTACATTTCAATTTGGCATTCATTATAGTGCTGAAGCATCTCCTCTATTGGTTGGTTTCAGTAATTCCGATTGGGCTGGTGACCCTGATCATCGGAAGTCTACTGCTGGTTATGTGTTCACTCTTGGTTCAGGACCTATTACATGGGCTTGCAAGAAATAAACTGCCATTTCTCTTTCTTCAGCAGAAGCAGAGTATCGTGGTGCTGTAGAAGCTAGTAAGGAAGCCTTGTGGCTTCGTCAAATCCTATCATAGTTTGGCTTTCAGCAGCAGCATCCGACTACACTTTGGTGTGATAATAAAAGTACAATTTAGCTGTGCAAAGATCTAGTTCAGCATCAGCGTAGCAAACACATTGAACTACACATGCACTTCATCAGAAAGCTCATTCATGACCATGTTCTTGAAGTGCAATATTGTTCAACAGGTGATCAAGTTGCAGACATCTTTAGAAAGGCTCTCACAGAGGCGAAGTTTACTAAACTTTGATTTATGGTTGGAGTTCAGGAAGTTGTCACTAAGGGGGGATAGGCTCTAGTGCCTCCTTCCTTCTATTGTGTCATATTTTTAAATTCTTCATTCCTATCCCAAGTTGTTATTAAGGGGGGATGTTAGGATATTCCGACACATAGGAATAGTTAAGTATAACCTGGTCTAGTATAGAGTTAGGTAAAGTGTGTTTCTTTACTATGTACATTTGTAACTTACAATCTGACGGTCACGATATGTAGTGATCTGATGGTTCATTCTCTCCTCGGTATTACTGACACTTGATCCGTGGCTTGACACCCGATTGGTCCATGAATTCTATTTAAAGCGCATGGAGGGTCATTTGTAGGTTAACCGTGCATGAGAGAAGCTTATGTAAATTTTCATTCTTTTATTAAGAAATTTCCTGTAGTGGCCACGTTGGCACAGGTCGTGGAATGTTTCCCTCTTTGAGGGTTTTAACCACGTCAAAATACTGGTGTATTGATCTGTGATGTTTTTGTGAGCGGTGTCCTTTTGGTGTTCTGTCTGAGGAACTTACCCTATAAATTCTTACAAAAAATATGAAATTTTTATGTTCTCTGCTAGATAAAACTCGATGATGTAGATCTTTTTCTTTCATGCAGGTATTCTTTGAATTAGCCACTACTTCTTTGCTATGTTGTCAACAATTTTGTATCTAACCCATACTCGTCCTGAGGAGGAAAATTGCAGGAACAAATAGAAAAGAGCCAAAAGTGATGAAGGAAAGAACAAAACTAATGAATAGAAGCATGACTACTACCTTGTTGAGTTGCTACAACTTTGGAGCAGGAAAATTGCAAGAACAAATAGAAAAGAGCCAAAAATTATGAAGAGAAGCATGACTATATATATGTGTGTGTGTGTGTATGTATATATATATATATACATATAGACCCCTCGCTTTACCATAAATATCACTAGATGCAAAATTACTCCATAAGAAACTGCTCGGTGAAAAATAAAAATTAAATGACTGCCTGTAGTAGCAAAAGAAAGGAAAACTCTACCAGAGCTAAGAGCATATGGAAGAGGTATGGAGAGCCCACCAGTTGAAATTAGGGTAGTTATCCTAATGGGGAGCAATTGCAAAAGTCTACGACCAATCTCCATTAGATGAGATGTGTAAGTCCACGATCCAATCCATAAACTAAAGTAATAATTACTTCCTCATAAACTATGTCGAATGTATATTATTTGAGATGTGGAAATGAAAATTCTCTATCCATGGGCTACAGGTAGAACTTGGCTTCCATTTTCTCTTCAAGATTCTCATCATCCTTTGAAGAGCGATCTTTGCATGTAAATTGCACGATCATCTCCAAAACATGAATTCAGAAATATGTGAGGCATGTATAGAATTTTTCAGTAAATGCAATGCTAGGAAAATGAAATGCACTATCATCATGAACTAGATAGCAGCATTCCAACCCAAGGGTATGTTCTTTATGTTGTCATGTTGTCAAGATTTGGAATTTAGATTTTTTAGTTCCATTTATCGGGGTCATCTCCAAGATTATAGATATATGTATTTTATAAGCTTATTTCATGGATTTGAAGATTATATTTGTGAGGTAAATTGACTAGATTGAAACCCTTTGCATTCTTAAATTTTCTTGGCCAATTTATTTGCATATGTAATTGATTCTTGCAAATATTTTGTATATTTTTAGTGCATGGCTCTACTTTAATACAATTTACCATTTCTTTCTTCCGAAGCACAATCTTTTGTTTCATGTGCATTGCATAATTGTCATACTGTTGATACATACTGTGAAGTGCGGAGGAAGAAGCTTAATTTTGCATCTCCACACTTCCGCAATAGACATGTAGAATTGTACACATCGCACAAAGCCAATGACTATATTTTATAGCTTACTCATTGACCATCCTAACTGTACTTACTAGTATTAATGAATGGATACTTTTTAATACAACTGAAAACTGAAGGGTAATATCATAAATTATTGTGAAAGGCTTGCACCTATGAAAATATAAGTTCTATGTGGAGGCTTTTATCATGTGGACATAAGTTTTGTGTGGAGGTATGAGGTAAGAACTGTCACAATCAAAACTTGTGCACAATGAATGTCTCTTCATAATGGTTATAATATCCACCTACCAGTAACTAGTAATGAACTTTACATGGTTATACATTTTAACTGATCATTTATTATGTTGATGTTTAACACTAAAAACAGTTCCCTCATGGTCTTATTTAACTTCGAAAACATAAATAAAACTATATATTCAAATTATTAAAAATTGTAGTTGTACAACTTAAGTGAATCTAACTTTAAACTATATGTTATAATTATTTAAAACTTAATTACTCAAAGTGATTGAATGGTTGTGTAGGAGTGCTGAGAAGACACATCTCTCTGAACAATCAACTTCTCTGCAAAACTACTACAAACAATATTTATAAAAATATCACAATTTCCAAAGGCATACCTCTCTTCAAAAATTTCATAGAATGTTTCATGTCAATTAAGCTATCGTTGAAGCTTGTGGAGGGAACTTTGTGGATAAAGAATTCTTTGTGAGGAGTGCTTTCATTATGAGAAAATATTTTTGCTTTCAACCTAAAAAAAGTTCTCACACTATCCACAACCTTTAATAAATTAAATAACTATAGCAATAGAGGTAGGGACTATGTAGCATAGCCACTATTAGCCTTGTTATTTTTAATGTAGTTTGATTTTTTTTTTTCAAAAAAAGTGGTTGCAACTTCCCCACAGATATGAAACATACTGGAAGCAACATCAATTAGAAACTCATATTTCATGTATGATTGATACGTCTAAAGGCCACAAGAAACAGGAACCGAGAATTGACAATCTCGCTATATTTTCATTTGAATTCATAATATAATGTTGTTTAATGCTAATGTGGCATCATCTCCCCTATACCCATATAATAAGAGGTATAACACTCTCAACCCAATTATTAACTCTTAGCAACAACTTTTAAGATGACAAATAATTATTAATTATTAGAGGCAAATGACCAATTATTCTTTAGGATGTTGTAATCTATATATTCACATACATTCTCTAAATATCTTGTGTTGTTTTACAATTTTAAAATTTAACTATATAACTTTAAAAATTATGGTTGGAAAAAATCAATTTCTAATTAGGGATTTATCATGTTGTACTAAATATGGGGAAACTTCTTCACATGATTATGTTTCATTGAAAAAATAATGTCCAAACATAAACTTAAATAATGTTGTTACTATTATTTTTAATATAGTTTGATTTATGCTTGAATTTTCAAAATAAATGGTTAATCAAGAGCTAAAAACTTCTCGATATATATGCAACATCCTGAAAGCCACATCTATTAAAAACTCATTGTTCATCCTATGACCCCTAACGACCACCAGAGAAGAGAATCGAGAATTGTCAAGCTCCCCATATTTTTGTTTGAATTTTAGTTATAATATTATTTAATTCCAATGTGGCAACATCTCCCTTGGTCCTATATATTGAGGGGTACAACACCTCTCAACCTAATTATTCATTATTAGGTGCAAATTTTAAGATGACAAATAAGTATTAATTATTATACACAAATGACAATTTTTTTTTTTTTATAAGAACGGTTATAGGATTTCATTAAGTGCTTGGCTAATGGCCACATAATCGGTTACAAAGGGAGGAGCAATTTTCAGCATGCCTTTCTACCAAATGGGAATTGCCTCTTGCTCTTATCAGCTTCCTCTTTTTACAATTATTGAAGTGCACTTTTGCTGCTAATTGTCCAAGCTGAAAGATACAAACGAACTGTTGTAAAGGAAAGCAGTAACACATGGCTCTTTACGGGATAGGTGCCCACATGATTTCCTTATTTTTGAGAATAGTTCTAGACTCTAAGTCAACGACCCTGTTTTCATGAATGTCTACTGCTTTATTATGTGTCCTCAGTACATGAAAATAATTCAAGTGTAGAGACTTTGACATGCTTTTAATCCTTGTAATTAACCTTGCTAGTTGCAGATCTGCTGGGTTGGAGTTGGTCGTCACTGTTTTTACGATTACTTGGGAGTCTCCAAAGGCATTTACTTCTTGAATTCCCAGCTCTTTGGGGAAGTTTATTCCTTGTAAGAGGGCCAATGCCTCAGCTTGTATGCTAGATGTATGGCATAGGCCCCAGGCGAAATTGTGTGGGGATATGATGTCTGGCATATTAATGTGTCCTCCAGCATTGGCCTTCCCTGGATTCCCTTTTGTTACCCCATCAAAGAATAGGGAGGGAATTGGTTGAATGGATAGCAAATCCTGAAAATCTTACTCATTTTTCCTAATTTCCCAATCTTCGAGAGTTGGAGGAGAGCTTCTTGGCTTATGAAATTTAAACTTAAGGACATCCCCCAGATCTCTGTCTTGTTTGTTGATATTTGAGTCATCTCCTATGTCTTCCAGCCACTGCTTAGTTGGCATTTCACTGTGTTGGCTACTATTATGTGGTCCTAATCTTTGCTCCGAAATATCCTCCTATTCCTTTCCAACCATACCTACCAGCTGATGAATTTTGGTAGTGCACTCCAAGCTATCCTAATCGATTTTTTTTTTGGTTGTGCACATGGATATCTGGCCATCCAACCTGCGAACAAATCCTAAACAGATGCAGGAAAAATGAAATCGTAATTCCAAGGGTCTAGCAGCTCCTACCAAATACAAATTGTAAAGTTGCATTCAATCATGAGATGAAGGTTAGTTTCTGAGTTTGCCTTGCAAATAATTCATATGGAAGGTTGATTGAATCCTCTTTTCTGGAGTCTGTCCTTAGTGATAATTTTTTGGTGACAGAGGATCCAACAGAAATGATATATTTTAGGAATAGAGGGGAAATTCCATATGCCTACCCAAGGGGCAGGGTTGGGAGGCAGGTGAGGGAAATCAAGACACTTGGTGTATCCCTGTGTGATAGTATATCTTGCCCGATTTTTCCCCAACCCCTCACATCCTTCCTGTGTGCGTGGATAGGGGCCAGCCTGTGAAGAAGAGATCTGAATGCTGCCCACTTAGGGTGCAAGGCATTGGGCAAATGGAGTTGTTTCCAACCCACCCAGGTGTCCTTTGTCCACAGTGACATGTCCCATAGGGTGTGGACGTTTGCCGTAGCAAGCCAATTCTTTAACTCTGAAAAATCTCCCAATTCTTCCAATGGTGGTCGATCCAGTATTCTGTCACTCCATAACTAAATCTGCTTGCCATTTCTAGGAATCAAATGTGAGTAGTTTTTTATCATTGGAGCAATTATGTTAATGAAAGTGCTGAAGTGAGTTCTGAATGTGTTTTTAGGCTGATCCAAACATCTGAGCCTCATTCCTCTAAAGTATTTCCTCCACAATGCAATCTGATCCCAATTTGGATTAGGAGAAATGGTTTTCCAGATTAATTTGGCTCCCATAGCTAGATTTTGAGCTTTGAGATCTTTAAAATTCAATCCCCCTTCGAAAATTGGTTTTGTGATTGTTTCCCAATTGATTAGGGAAAATCTCTTATCATTTTTTTTGCCACCTTTCAAGAAGAAATGCCTAATTAATTTCTCCATCTTTTTGATGATTCCCATAGGAGCAAGGAGGACAGAGAATTTGAAAATCACAAGACTACTGAGAACTGCCTTGATGAGCACTGCTTTGCCAGTGATGTTGAGCCAAGAGGATCCCCAGGCTTGCATCTTTGCTTTGAATTTGTCTAGCTGACAAGACCAGTCTTTGCTTGATGCCCTCTTGTTGAAGATTAGCAGACCGAGATATTTGAATGAGGACCAAGAAGTGGAGGCTGTAAATCTAAGGCATCTAGCTATGGAGTTTGTTGTAGAAGCAGGGATGTTCCAACAGCATATTTTACACTTACCCTTGTTTAACATGCTGCCTGAGATCTTATAGAAGTCTTCAAGAACATCTTTGAATTTAATATCTGAGTGTGGTGTAGCAGCTCCTAGCAGTAGGGTATCATCAGCAAAGATGGCATGATTATTGCATTTCACCCCTCTAGCAATGCATAGTCCAGCAATGTCTTGTTCTTGCTGCTTTTTATTCAAATAGAAACTAAGGATAGAGGCCTGAATGATGAATAGGAGAGGTCAGAGAGGACACCCCTACCTCAGCCCTCTAGAGGCTTTAAAAAAATCAGCGTCCCTTCCATTCACCAGGGGCAATCCAAGGATCCCATATGCAAGCTTTTATCCACTTTATGAGGCTTTGCTCGAATCCCAATTTATACATTACATCATACAAAAATCTATCTCTAACAATGTCAAAGGAATTAGCTGGATCTAATTTAATAACCATACCTTTTTCCTTTCGGTGTTGGCTGGAATGGATTGCCTCTTGTACCAGCACGAAGTTGTCCACCAGCTACCCGCCTTGGATGAATCCCCCTTGATTATCAAGAATGTTTTTAGGGAGAAACCTTTTCAAGTTGTTTGCTATCACTTTGGTGATCACTTTGTACCCAATATTACATAATGAAATTGGACGAAATCTATTGAAGGAGTTTGCCCCTTTTTCTTTAGGGATGAGGGTGAGAAATTCTAAATTTGTGCAGCCTCCAATCTTCTGGCAGTCCTAGGATTTCTGAATCATTTTGAGGAATTTCTTCTCAATTATCTGCCAACAGGTTTGTAAGAATCTTGGTGTGAAACTGTCCGGTCCCGGGGCTTTATCCGGATCCATGGCAAAGAGGGCCTCATTGATTTCCTTGTGTGTGATTTTGCTTTCTAGGACCTGGTTCATCTTGGGAGTGATGAGGTTAGGGACAGCATCCAACAGGCTTTCATTTTTCTCAGCTCCTATTTCTTCCATGTACAGCTTCTCAAAATGATCTGAAGCTACCTTTTTTATGCTTGCAAAGTCCTTCAGAACATTGTTTTCTTCTTTTATTTCAATGATGGGGTTTCGTCCTTTCCTACCTTAATCTTGTATGAAAGAAAGAGGAGCTTCTGTCACCAAATTTGAGCCAAAGACTTCTAGACTTGAGCCTCTAGTACACCTCTTCTGCCAAGCATGCCTTATGGAAGTTGTGTTAAAGCTTGCCCTCCTTTTCCAAATCCTCTTTTGTGATTTCAATTGTTTCAAGATGGAGATGCTAGTTTTCTAGATCTATTTGAGATTTTTTCCTTTCCCCAGCAGGGTTGGGTAGGGTCTTGGCCCAACTTTTTAACATGACTTTAACTCTTATGAGTTTTTTCTCCCATACAAAGAAGGAAAAACCCTTAACTGGGTCTTTCTAGCAGTCTCTATCCTTCTCCATAAAGTCTGCCTCTTTGATCCAGAGAGAGCTGAACCTGAATGGAATAGGCCCCAGGTCCTTGGGGATCAGTAGTTCCAAGCTAATAGGCTTGTGATCTGATATGTTGTTATGGAGGATGTGCGATTAGGCTTCAAATCCTAGAAGCAGGAAGGAACTTTGCACTAAAAATATGTCCAATCTTGCAGCTGTGCATCCCAGGTCAACCCTCTTGTTTGACCATGTGTACATACTGGCGGTCGGCTTAATATCTATCAGATCCTAATCTTGCATGAGATCTTCTACTAGTTCTCTTGCCAGATCTCTAACAATAATGCCTCCTCTTTTTTCTTACGAAAGGAGGGTGAGATTGAAGTCTCCATCTATGATAATGTTTTCCAAATTTTCCGGATCTGCTAAGTTTTTGATGGAGTCCCACCATATTTTCTTTTCACATGCATTGTCAGGAGCATATACATTGACCAGACTAATAGTTTCCTTAGATTCTAAATGCTGCAATTTTAAAAAAATCCAATGAGTGTTCAAGGACTCATGGATAAGGGAGAACTTATTTGGATTCCAAAGCGACCCAAGTCCTCCTGATGCTCCACAGGGAGAGGTTTCATGTGCTCCATCTTTTTTAAAAACTTTTTGCTTGCTTGGAGGAAGGCTAAATCGTCCAGTTTAGTCTCTTGGATGAGAAGAACGTCTCGGGCTTCCAGTCTTATTAGACTATTCAGTGCTTCTTCTTTGGCTTTGGATCCCATTCCCCTACAATTCCAAGAGACTATCTTCATCATTTACTTATACTGTGATGAGCTCCTTTGGAGCTCTGGGTTTGGATCCTCTTCGTCTTCAGGGTTTTTGCTAGGAGTTTCTCTAGTGTTGGCTGGCTACCCTAGAGCTTGTCTTTGTATGTTTCTTGCTCCCTTTTTTCCTTTGTTGACATTCGACCTCTTGTAGATCTTCTGGGGGTAGACTGTGAATCCCCTATTTCCCCTTCTTCGTCTGATTCCTTGGACTCTTGGGTTTCCTCCTCCTCTTTCGACATCTTCCGTTTGGATCTCTCTAGTTCGCTTTTGGATTTAGGCAGAGAGACTTCTTTTGTAGTTTCTGTCTCGTGGGTATTCATGATTTTAGATCCGAGGATCTCAAATTTATTCCCTTGGCTCTCCATGGGTGGATGCTGAGCAGGGCCCGTTTGCAGGGCTCTGGTGTTAATATTTGCAGTCTTCCTGAAAGACGTTTTGGGTCTTTTTGCTTGATTCCATCCTTCTTCCTTCCCATTTTTCTCTACCCCTTTGGACAGGCAATCTCTAGCGAAGTGTCCATAGAATTGGCGCTTCCGGCATTTGAACAGCAACTGTTCATAGTCCAGCTTCTATACATGCATCCAAGGAACTAGCCTTATTTTGATGGCTTCTGGTATTCCGACCTCCATATCTACCTCCACACAAATTCTAACGCAGTCATACTGATCCTTGTTGTTGGCCTTGTCGTTGAATTTCCCAAGAGTGTTTCCGATGTGTTTCAGGGAATCCCAGTTCCAACAGTGAACTGGGAGATTGGGGATCCTTACCCCTACCGGGACCGTAGAAGGCACATCCACTGCCAGATCGAAGTCTGGCGTCCATTTATTCAAATATAGTCCTTGAGGCCCCATGAAGTAGGGGCCATTTTTGAAAATTAGATCCTTGTCCTCTTTTTCTGAGAATTTGAATAGGAAGTATCCTCTTCAGAGGAAGTAAGATGTTACCTTGTTCTTGTTCAGAGAAGCCCAATTTCTAGCAACGCAGTTCTCTATTGATTTCGAGCAGGGCCAGAGACCTATAAACTGACCAACCAGAGCACGATCTGCCAGAGATAAAGCTACTTGAATCAGACCTTCAGGAGGAAGAGCGATCTCGGGGATGTCTTCTAGCCTTTTCACGAACTTGGCAGCTTCCATAGCTTTCTTCTTGGGTAGGGAGGCTAGCAAGGATATGAAGGCCTCAGCAGCGGAAGGCGGAGAAAGGGAGGAAGGCCCCTAGGGGGGTCCGGCTCCTCCATAGGGAGTAGTAGGTCAAACCCTAGCCGACCGCAGCCAGAAGCTAGGGCCTTCGGTGGACAAACCCTAGCCGACCGCAGGGATCGGAGAAATGAAAGAGTGGGTGCATGCACAATCTTCTAGATCCACCAGGTGCAGATATCACAAGTTGCAGGGCCTAGTGAGCTCGTACAGCAGCTCATAGCTTCAAGTTCCATAAATGACAAATTATTACTTAAGACATTGTAATCTATATATTCAAAAAAGGGGGATGGAGGGCTCGAGGGTGTGCACGTTCGAAACCCTAACTGAGAAAGGTTAGGTTCTTACAACATTCTACTGCAAACATTGTTGTACCAAAACCCCTCCCCTACTGTGATGGTATCCTCACCATCACAGTCAACAAGTAAACCTCTTCCTTTTTGTTGTCTCTAGGATCCACTGCTCATCTCTCACTTTCTCCAGTTTGACTATAGAATGTCTGATATGGACTAAGACATGGTCGACCACATGGTAGATCCTAACCCCTATGAGTGTATCTAGACAAGCCCTAGCAATTCGATGGAAGTGTCAGCTTTTAGGTCTCTTGGAACAACCCATCCATTACAACCTCATTTACCTATCTCCCGTTTCGATCCTAGCCCATCTGCTCACACTATACTATTCACCGATCTCTATATAGGATTTCTAGGTCTTGAATACCCTCCCCTCTTTGGATACACTCCATCTCTTTGCTACCTGCATACCTTTGTCCACTACTTTTGATTCTATGTTGCCAATTTCCCCATCTTACACCATCCTTTGCTATCTCTAATAAGGCAAGGTTGGTCTGTGTAGGTGATTCTTTTCCACTCTCGTCTGATCCTCTACATATCCTGCATTCCTTGGCTATACTTGGACTCTCTACCTCATCTTCCAGTTGTTTTTAAATTCCTGCAGTGAACCCTTGCACTGACATTTCATAATCTAAGAAACACACTCCTGGCACTCGAAATTCTCTCCAAGACCACCCAACTGCTCCACGTTTTGGCAAACATAATAAGTTGAAGTGTGTAAAAGCCTCCTTAAATAATCTGGAACTCTGTTTTGGTGAAGGAGTGCAAATGGGGGAGGTGGTGGACACTGCCAATAAGGTCTTGGTTGGAAGATTTAGAGGGAGAGGTTACTCTGATGCTCATTTATGTCTATGGGTTATGGAAATATGGGGGCACATTCTCGTGGAACTCCTGAATGTAACTAATTTGGCTTGGGTTTGGTTTATACTGAGCTTTTTAAGAGAGGATTACACCACTTGGGTCCTTTCGTGCTATTGGCACATTGAGATGACCCTTGCACTTCTTAAGCATTGGAGCCCTCTATTCCACCCTGAGCATGAATAGTTGGGTGCAGGTCCACATTAGGTCAACCTACGTGGCTCCCCCTTCATTTTTGGCTAGAGGATATTTTTTCACACATTGGAAATGCACTTGCTATATTCCTTGACTATGACAAGTCTTATCAAACATCTCGCAACAAATCCATTGCTCGTATACCAATGTTTTGGATACTTGAGAGGGGCTAGAAGAACATATTACATTGTATTGGTGAATATTCACTTGCATCCCCCTCCTAATATATGAAGGTATGCCTTTCAGGTGCAGAAGGTGTTACAAGGTGGGTCACATTTACAAAGAATGCCCATTGGTTACCTCCGCTACTTCTCCCATCAAAGATTTGGCTGTAGCAGCTTAGGATGCACCTCCATCTGCTGAAGGTCTAACTTCTCGATCACCGAGACAGAAATCCACATACTGTAGGATGACTCATATGCCAGACTTGTCATCTCCTAGGCCAGCCTCCCCACGTATGACGAGATCCCGGGCTACTGCAACGGCAACTCACTCATCGAGTAGTTCTTCTCCCTTTTTCTCTTCATCTTATTTTATTTCATTTGTTTCTGTAGAGCACCTACATGTTGCATATGCATCCATCCTCAACATTTCATCATCCCCCTTATCATGCCCTCTAGATGTCCACACTCAATCTATCTCCACCACTCCACCCTCTATCCAAGGCTTAGATACTCTTCCTTCTCTGGAGCTCTCAGCCACCTCTAATCACTCACAATCTTACAACCTCCACTCCCAAGTATCTCACCCCCCTATACATGCTCGGATCAGGTTGATCTCTCCTCCCAAATCTACCAAGATTTTCATGGGTAGGCACTTCTATATCTCCAAGGCAATCATACATGCAAGGGTGGATATGGCTATTGGCTAAAAAAGCACACTCGAAAGGGTACTTAGAGCATCAAACACCCTCGCCCATTTTTAATCAGGAAATGGATCTCTTTCAACTTTATGGGTTTAGCTAGCCCTGCTAAAAAGCTAGCCCTTAGAATATTATCAAACTCTGAGCCCATTGACATTATATATATGCAATAAACCATGGAAAAGGCTGATCGAATTATCCCTATTCTACAAGCTCTGAAGCTGGTTTGGATATTCCATGCACATGCTGTCATTGAAATATCTAGAGGCATTGCATTAGGTATCAACCCTCTCTCTATTAATATTATTTCAACCTAGGGGGAACAGGGTTTATTGGCATGGATATCGACTCCTTAGAACTAGGAATGAATTTCATAATCATAAATATATATGTTCCCTGTGTCAACATAGTTAATTTTTGGACACATATAATCAATTTATCCCTGGTCAATTCAGACAACCTCATCCTGGGAGGGGACTTTAACTTTTCTATCGGATTTGGGTAATCTTGGGGAAGAAATGCACAACTAGATCCACTATCAGTCACCATGGACCTACTTCTGAAGCAATACCAACTGATTTACATTCCAGTGAATAAGTTATAACCAACTTCGTGCAATAGACGAACGGGATATGCTACCCTTGCTAGGCGATTGAATCGATTTCTTATCAAGCAACAACTGGTTTGAGAATTAACAAACTATCGATAGTGGGTCGAATTAGGTGGAACCTCTCATCACTCTCCTATCTATCTAGAATTTTTTGGCCCCTTCCCAAAGCCCATGGCCCCTTTTAAATTTCACTCCACTTGTCTGATGCACCCTGATTACATAAAATTGTCACTGATTACTAGCATGCACACCCACCTTCACAGGGGAGATCCATTTCTGAAGTCTTCCATCAAAACCTTCTCGAGGTCAAGATTTTATCTATCAAATGGGTGAAGGATAAATGAGATCAGCATGATCAGACCCTCAAGAACATAAAAGAGAAGTTGGTCAATCTACTCGATGAGAAAGGCATATAATTCACATCTCAAGAAGCTTAATCCTACCTAACTAATGTAGAGAACCAAAGATCTCAGATTCTAAAAAATCATGAGGAAACTTGGAAACATAGGAGTCGGGCTATATGGTTAAAGGTCAGAGATGACAATACAAATTTCTTTCATAATTATGTGAAGGGAAGAAGGGCGAGCAGCACTATTGGGAAAATACCACTAAGGATGGAAAATTTGTCTCCTCTTTTCATCATCTGACCCATCTTGGAAATTCACACTTCCAACAGTTGTTTAAGGCCCCCTTGGGTGCATCTATTGCACAAATTGTTCAAATAGCTATGATTTTCCCTCGCTATGCCAACCAAGAGGACTACGAACATATTATCAAACCAGTCGCCATGAGGGAACTTGAGAGCACACTTAAATGGTTGGTATATTGAATTTTATGTTTCCTTTCTTGACACCATTGGATAGGATCTCCTCAATGTTGTGGGGGAATGCAGACTTACTGGTCGAATGTATGAGGCAATCAACTCCATTTTCATTTCACTAATCCCCAAAGTGGACTCCCCCAACACTTTCAATGACTTCAAACCTATCTCCCTCTTCAAATTCCTCTACAATATCATTGCTAATATTATCACCAATTTTCTTAAGCTCATACTATATAATCACATCTTTCCTGATCAATTTTCTTTCCTCTATAATCCTCAAATCCATGAAGCTATTGGTACTACACAGGATGCCCTCCACTCCATTAAGATCAAGCAGATTAAAGGGGTCATCCTCAAGAATGATCTATCCAAGGATTTTGATTGGGTCAGCTAGCTATACATAAGAATGCTCCTTACTCATTTAGATTTCATGTTTTCCTTCATTAATTGCATCATGTGTTGCATTACTACAAAATCATTCAGTGTTCTCATCAATGGCTCAACCACCAACTTCTTTCATGCTGAGCATGGAATTAGACTTATAAATTAACACCAATTATACCATATAGATTAATATAATGATTGCATAACCATATTTAAATTCAATTAAGAAGTGAATAAAAAATTAAATTTTCAATATAACAAGATTTTTAATCATGAATACTTACCATGGACATTATTAAGGGTTTTTTAGAACACCATGGGCCAATACTCAGAAGAGAAAGATAAAGAGAGGGAGGGATTGAGGGAGAGGAGAGAACAAAATCATAATAGCATGGGCTAATATCATGGTTTACCAATATCGTGGGCCATCTATGCCTTTGATTATTATGTTACAGATCTAGGATTTCAATTATTCTGTTAAATTACCATGGGTCAATACCATGACTTATCAATACAACATGCCCAAAAACCATAACTTATTTCAAAATCAAAATATTTTACAAATACTTTATCTTAATTTAATTTTATAACATTCTTGAATTAAATTTAAAAAAAAATGCTTATAATTACTTTTGAGGTATATCTAAACCCTCCATCCTCACGAGTACTAAAAATATTCCCATAGAGATTAAATCAAGGATATATGCATTATAACCAAGGATCCAAGAAAAGAGAGAAAACAAAGTGACTAACAATGATAGAGGAAACTTAGTGCATGATTCTTATTGTATTTTATTATTGACTAACAAAGTGACTAACAAAGCTTTTTATTATTATATTTTTGTTGAATGATTGATCCAAAATATAAGTTTATTATTTTACAACAAATTATATATATTTTAATTTGGATACTTTATTAAATACAATAAAATGGGATCATATTCAATAGAGAGAGTGAGATAGAGGGGGAATAGAGTGGGGGAGAGAGACATAGAGGAGGGAGAGAAATGAGAGAGAGGGAGGAAGAGAGAGAGGAGGGGGGAGTGAGGAGGGGAGAGGGAGAGAAGGAGAAGGATTTGGAGGGGGAAAGAAAGGGATGTAAGAACAAAGACATTGATATATAGTACTGAAGAGAGAGAGAGGGAGTGATAAGCAAGAGATGAATATGGAATCAAGGAGAGAGGATGCGAGGGAAGGGAGTGAAAATGAGAGGATAGAGATAGGGAAAGAAGGGGAAGAGAGATATAGGGAGACATTCATATGGAGGGGGGAGAGAGGTGAAGAGTGAGAGGGGGAGAATGAGAATGGGAGAGACAAGGAAATAATGATAGAGTTGGAGGGTGGAGAGAGAGAGTATGTGTGATGGGGGGAAGATAGAGGGAGGTGGGAGAGAGAGGAAGGAAGAGAGAGGGGACTTGAGATAGAAAGGAGAGAGTGGGTGAGAGAGAGAGATGGAGTTGGAGGGGGGAAAGAGAGTGAGGGAAGAACAAATAAATTGAGAGATCAAGCTAGAGAGAGAGGGATTGATAAGGGAGAGATGAAGTTGGAGTGGGGGAGAGTGGAGATGAGGGGAGGGAGATAAAAGGAAGGGATAGAGATAGGGAAAGAAGGGGAAGAGAAATATAGGTACACATTAATATATATGGAGGATAGAGGGGGAGAGTGATAATGAAGGAAGAAAGGGAGATAGTGACATAGTTGGAGGGTGGCGAGCGAGTGTGTGTGTGATGGAGGAGAGAGATAGGGGTAGGTGGGAGAGAAAGGGGGAAAGGGGAAGGAAGAGAGAGAGGAGAGAGGGGGGGAAGAGATAGATGGAGTTGGAAGGGGAAGAAGGACATAGAGAGGGAAAGGTGGAGATGGAGAGGGAGTGACGAGGGAGATATGGAGAGACGATGAGAGGGAGAGGAGAGAAATGGGGGGGGCAGGGCCGAGTGGGAGAGAGAGAGGGATACTAGGGGAATAGGGATAGAGAGGAGGGGAAGAGAGAGAGGAATAGGAACAAGGATGGAGAGAGATTCAAAGGAAAGAGTGAAAGAGAGGGAGGACGGAAGAGAGATATATATGGAGAGAAAGAAAGAGAGAGGGAGAGAGGAATAGGGAGGAAGAGAGAGAGGGAGAGGGAGAGAGATAGATATATAGATATAGAGAGAGTGTGTGTATGTTTGTGGGATTCATTAGAGATATACAGGGACGGGGTACACAGAGAGAGTGAAAGGAAAGAGATATAGATGGAGAGGAAAAGGGATATATATATATATATTATATATATATATATATATAAATATATATAAGAACAAGAGAGAGACAAGAGAGAGAGTATACGGGCTAATATAGAGAAATCAATAAGAACGGGGAAAGAGGGATGAAAAGAGAGACAAATAAAGGGAGGGAGGAATATATAGACACACACACACACACACACAGAGTGAGTGACATCTGTTTAGGGGGATGAGATAGAGAGACAATTGAGGTGAGATGGAGGGAGGTATAGATATAGATGATGGGGGGAAGAGGGAAGAAGAGAAATATAGATAAAGGTAAGGAGATGTGGAGAGAGAGATAGATGGGTGGGAGATGATAGAGAGATCACATTCAAGTCTAATCATATGCTACATAATCAATAACATAAAGCATAAGGAGCCAAATCATCTAAAAAAATGCTATGCAATTGAATTAAACAAGATTAGTTGAAAGAGTGTTACTTGTAAAATCGAGCACCACCACCCAACCTAGAACTGACTTTCTCAAGTTAACCCCTGAGTGGAGACTACTTTCCCATCGATCAACAACCTCTTGTTGATCTCCTCCATGGGTATTTAATTAACGTATTTCATTATAAGGGTTCTTTAAGGGAATCCCACATTTGGGGATATTTTATCCACTTGCCTATGCTTTTCCCATAAAAGCTATCCTTTCTATCCTTGGAGGCCTTTTATGTTTTTTTCCAAACTTAACATCTTTCTCTAACTAAGGTGATTAAGTGATATTTAGCTCCCATCCATTTTATCTTATCTAAAATTTGATCTAGAATTCTTATCATGAAAGAATTGTCCATTCCCATTCTCCAATGGGATTTCATTTGGTAAGAATCTCATCTCTAGTTGTCTCATTTTCCAAGCATTTAAATTCCTTTTATCTATTTTGTAATAAGTTTTTTACCCCCACTTGTACTACAGTGCCAACTTTTCTTCTATAAATCCATCTAACTTTGTCCAGTATGATAGCAACAAAGGGGTATTACAGTTGATTTCTCCTAAGTGTAGATTGTAAGAAAGGTGCAAATCGCCACATCTAAAAACTCAAAACCATCCTTTAGGTATCTAGTAGTATTGATTTGAGAATCACAACTTACATAAATTGTCTAAAAGTTTTGACATGTTTCATAATATTTAAAATTTACCTATATAACTTTAAATTTTATGGTTAACAAAAAATAATTCTTGAGAAGACGCAAGTCACTTAAATTCTTAAATATTTTAACTTTTTTATAATATTTAAAATTTATGTACATAATTTTAAATTATATGGTTCACAAAAATCAATTTCTAATTAGGGATTTATCATGTTGTATTAAATATGGAGAAAGTTTTTCCACATGATTACGTTTTATTGAAATATTTATCTCCACACGTAAACCTACATAATTTTTTAATTATTATTTTTAATGTAGTCTTATTTTTGTTTGAATTTTTCAACATAAATGGTGATGGGAGATAGCAACTTAGTGAGATATATACAATAGCCTCAGATCCTATCTATTAGAAACTCATACTTCATCCTAAGACCTAGACATCTAAATATTACCATATACCAGAACTGAGAGAGAACAAGACGAGAGCTGACAACCTACCAAATTTTTTATTTTATTTTAATATAATATTATTTAATGCTAATGTTACAACATCTCCATGTATACTAGTTGGTATGGTTCCTCTAACCCAACTGTTATTATAGGTGCAACTTTTAGATAAAAAATCAAGTTTTTAATTATTAGGACACAAATGAAAAATTATTATTTAAGACATTGTAATCTATATATTCACTTATATCCTTTGAATACTTTAACTAGTTCTATAATATTTAAAATATATCTATATAACTCTAAATCATATGAGCAACGGAAAAAACTCTAAATCATATGATTAACGAAAATCAATTTATGTTTGGGAATTTATTGTGCTGTACTAAATACAATGAAATCTTCTCCATATGATTATGTTTTCTCAAAATAATTGTGTCCACAAGTAAACCTACTTAATTTTATTATTGTTATTTATATAGATTGATTTTTGTTTGATTTTTTCTAAATAAATGATTGATGGGGAACTAACAACCGACTCATATATATGCAATATCGTGAAATCAACATATCTTAGAAACTAATAGCTCATCATAAAATCGAGATGTCTAAAGACCACTACAAATAGTAACTCATAACGAACCCCACATTTTCATTTGAATATTTATTATTTAATGCCAATGTGGCAACATCTCCCCTATGTCAATATAGTGAGTGATAGAGCACCTCTCAACTAATGATTACTTACTATGGGTGGCTTTTAAAATAAAAATTATTTATTTATTATTAGAAGTAAAAGAGA
>APFE030639155.1:12771-29673 GCA_000404065.3 Pinus taeda | reverse complement strand
CACTAGGGAAATTATAGAAGATCTATAAGTAAAAAGATTTACCTTTAAAATACTTTTACCCTAGAATCCCTGCCCAATCTTGAAATATAAATATATATATATAATCACTCCGGAAATTATAGAGGATCTATATATATATGATCACAGTGAAGATGTTTTCAATTCATTATATTCTTATTCTTTACATTTTCTATCATTCAACACTGTTACATTGTCACTTTGCACTTAAAATTTGTATTTCATCATTTTTCATCATTCAAATTACTCACAACCTCTCTCATCTTGACAAACTGAGGTAACTAGGCAAAGCTAAAGTTTAATTGGTTAAATTAATATTATACATATTTATCATATTTAAAATGATCAAACTAATTGTATGTTCAACAAATTGTGTATGACTGCACACAACTAAAACCAGCCTAGATAAATATTAAGCTTGGATGTGTCAAGTGCTGAGAGGGATGAAATCTCTCAAGGTGCGAACCTTTCATAAGTTTTTTCACTCAAAAAAAAGGTTTGCACCTCAAGATATTTTATCCCTCTCAGCGCTCAATAGGTCCGGGGTTAAGAAATACCCTTGCACTACAACATATTTTAAGAAGTTTTTTTTTTAGTATTATCACACGCTGTTTGAAGTTGCTAATGATCATATAACAAGTTATTAGAGAGGTGAATAATAACCATGAAGTGGTTCTATGATATGACTAGTCGCATATCTCCTTCTCACATCTCTCCTCCAATATATCTATCAAATCTATGGGAAGTTCTTCTCCCCATTCTAGCGATGTTCCTCAAACAAATTTACATTGATATGCAGGGAGGAGGAAAAAATATCTTGGTAAAAATGTCTAAATATGATTGGAAATCCATTTTCTAATAACCAATTACTCTTTATGCCTTCAAATAAAAATATCAAGGACCTTCGAGGTTGATCTATGCTTCTCAACACCATAAGAAAAACGATTTCAGTGTTAAATGTTTGAAATGGCCCGAAAGTTCGACTATCAGTAGATATGGTGTATAAATCCATGCATGATAGACCTTTCTCCATCCTTTAGCTAAGTCGATGAAGTTGGCAGGCCAAAGATTAGATCTGTTATTAAATACTATTATAAGACATTAAAATAGTAAAGAGATGGCTATCTTATGGTCCTTGAAGAAGCGATACTAAAGAATATCATAAACTTGAATCACCAACATGGAGTACCAACTTTGTTATATTTTGGGTGTTAATGAGTGCTCTTCTTTATTTGGCATATAATACTCTTAACAACATCGGTATCACTTGAAACCAGAGTCTCCATGAGCATGTCTAGAATTTGAAACTCCATCGCCTCAAATGCTCTGCATCTTGGTTGAAATGCTCACAATTCAATCTTGAGTCACGAGACATGAATTATCACTTGGAGAATTCATGCTCCCACATTTGTTCACATTGGCCTTGACCCTTGGATTGGATGTGGGAACGCAAATTTATTACGAGGAGGATTAAAGCACTATCTCATAGAGTTTGGCATCACCCACATCAGCCACATTACGGACATGGAGAGATCTACTTTCCTACATCAAGCTTGGAAATTTGCCCACAGTCTACTCATACCTCATCCATGGAATCACCATTGGCTAGACTACATAGTGCCTCTAACTGAATCTCTTATCAAAATTTTGGAAGGGGAGGATGAGATTATATGGGCACTTCCTAAAAATGGTCAGTACTCACCCAAAGAGGGATATATACACCTCTCAAATATACATAGACCACAAAAAATTGATATATAGTGGAAAGGTATGTGGAATCTCAAAGCCCCCCTAGAACAAGACTAATCATGTGGTCAATTCTGAAACACAAAATCGCCACGAGAGGCAACATGATCAAGAGAGGACAACATGGGCCCTTCTTGTGCTCTCTATGCAAAGATAGTATAGAAATGGTAGAACACCTATTTCTTACCTGCTCCATCACTATTAACCTTGGGAATGCTACTCTCTCCCACACCCCTACTCTAAACATATGGAGGGGTCAAGCTATGAGGGAGGTTTGGACCACTTGGTGGACAACAACATCCCCATCGAAAACAAAGAAAATCCCCCTTCTCTTTAGCTTGGAAATCTAGATTTCCTGAAATCGCCACATCTTCAAGGATATCGGCCCTCACTTCCCACCATTTCAGCCCGAATCTTGGCTAATTACAGTAATATTCCTAAAGACAAAGATCATACACTTCCGAGACATATCATTCGAGAAACCATAGATCAGACCTAGCATTGGGCATATTTTGATGGATTAGCACAAGTAGTAGGGGGTGGGGGAGGTGTTGTACTTTAATTAACTAACTCCCATCACTATCATATACAAATGGGACTTGGAGGAGGAACAAATAACTATGTAGAGCTCATCACAACAAAAAATCTCATTCAATTTGCTATAGGAAAAACTACAGGAATTTACAAGTGTTTGGGGACTCAAAAATTGTATGCAATTGGATAAAGAAAACAACAATATGTTATGCTCACACTCTGTGGCACATTTGGATGAGGTCCATAGATATATAACAATATTTGACATTTTTGTATGTAGTCATATCTATAGGGAACTACAAAATTCACTGGCTCACCAACTTTCCAAAGAGGCAGTGGTGCGGCCACGCAACACGTGGATGATACAAGAACAAAAGGATGTAGAGCACTACCAATATTACCATCACCCTTGTATGGATCATGGTGCTCCCAATATTACCATCACCCTTATATGGATCATGGTGCTCGGGCTCAACTGGAGGCTGTTACTATATGATATTTACTGTTAATTACCTTTTTACTTATATATTTATAGCTACATGTTAGGAAAATTAATCTCTTACTATATGATATGCAACTTTATTTACTGTTAATTACCTTTTTACTTATATATTTTACAGCTACATGTTAAGAAAATTAATCTCTCCATAGAGTAATCTAAAATTATAAGAACAAAATAGAAACATATCTAGATGTGTGGAGATCTTATTACATATTTGCTTCTATTTTTTGACAGCCATATAGCCTCTTAAATTACATATGCACACAACATTTACAACATGTCATTTTCCTTAATATTAATGAAAATTACTATTTTTTCAAAGGGAAAAAGAAGAGGAAAGTATTTTAAACTTGGACTTACCCTTAAAGTACTTTTACCCCTCCAATCCCTACCCAATTTTCTAAATACACACTACTATATATATATATTATATATAATATATATATATATATATATATATATATATAATAATATTCTCAAATATTTTAAAACTTTGGACTTACCCTCAAAATACTTTTAGCCATGATCCTTACCCAATATTCTAAACACACTTAAAATATTTATATATATATATATATGTATATATATAATCACTACAAAAATTATTTAAACATTTTTTATAATAATTATTTTTAAAAAAATACTATTAATTTAAATAAAAAAATATTTTTAAACTTAGACTTATTATTAAAATACTTTACCCCTTATAATATCGTGGAATATATATATATATATATATATATATATATATATAATCTTTAAATTTTAGAATGAATATAGATATATAATATATAAATCTTTAGAGAATATATATATATTATATATATATAAAATAATCACTAGGGAAATTATAGAAGATCTATAAGTAAAAAGATTTACCATTAAAATACTTTTACCCTAGAATCCCTGCCCAATCTTGAAATATAAATATATATATTATCACTCCGGAAATTATAGAGGATCTATAAATGAAGAGATAAGAAGAGACCAACACCATTGTTGATTGCTCAGAAGAGCGGACAGTAAGAAAGGTGCACATCGCCACCTCTGAAAACTCAAGGTACTTATTCATGTCTTTTATCTATTATTTTCATGATCAAATACTAGTAGTATTTTTGCACGTTCGCACTGCTCTATTTAGCTGTTTTCTTTTCTGCATTATCCAAGAGTGGGAGATGTCTGTAACCCATGTAAAGTGGGTTTTGAGAAAAAGACGCCAGTTGGAGGTCTATAGATCTACTTGATTATACTGTTCTATTTAGTTGTTTTCTTTTCTGCAACCCACATAAAGTGTGTTCTGAGAAAAAGACGCCATTTGCAAGTCTATAGATCTACTTGATTATACAAGGTGGCCAACTTGGTTATCTAAGGATGAATAGAAACCTAATGTAGTCCTCCCATATATACCCGAAATTATGTGGAGACCCAATCCATGTTAACGCTGTCAAATGTGAAACTGCATAATGAGATCATTCCTTTATACTTTTCGTACTATAACACCACCCTATATACCCAAAGGTATGTGGAAAAGCTACAATATACTTACATACGTGGAATGAGGTATCACACTGGGAATGTATAACAGACAATTAGTGACAGCTGCTATGTTTAATGATGCTGGAACACGTTTCTAGCCCCGAACCTCTAAATGTTATGTGGTAAGTTACAATGCTCCATTAGGTTAATTGAGATAACTTTTAAGTTGATATTGTTTAAGAGTTTTTCTTTTAGGTTGACTCCATGATGTTTTTGAAATTACTAGAATGCAACTATGATGAGAAACATTATTTTCATTTGATTTGAATAATGAAAACATTAACTAAAAGGGATAGAGCAAACAAAATCTTTAATCAAAGAGCATAGAGCATATCTAATGCAACTTTCCCTATACTATTCCTATAAGCACACACAAGCCTCCAAATGAATAATGCAATATTTTATTTTCATTTCCTTTAATGTTTAGATGAAAGAAAGGAAACTAAATGCACAAACAATAAATAAATACTTTTCACAAGAAACGAATACTTTACGAGATTTCCTTTTTCAAAGAAATGAAGACTTTACGACACTTCTTTTTCATAAAAGACTAATCGACTATAAGCTAACTTTGACATTAAATTGAGAATGATAAATAATCACTTAAGAAACACTAAACAATCAAGGTCAAATTAGGGCTAGGAGAAGAAATATAAACTAATTTCAGAACCATAGAAAACATTGAGCTTTCAGCAAACAACATCAGAAGCAAATTTGGAAAAAACCAAGCCAAAGGTGGGTTTTTTAGCTCAACATGGATCAACGTAGCACTGAGTGGGAGAAAATGCACTGCAAAGCACTGTCTCTAATCCAAGAGTGCACTGCAGTGCATTTTCCCCTAACCAAGGCCGCATCGGTACTAGCACATTCCTAGAATAGGCATTCTAGTGCAAATTTCAACCAAAAACGCTTCAAAATGATTGAAAAGAGATCAATAAAGTCAAGTAAATTCTATTAGGATGTAATATGATAAGGGTAAAGTACTAGGAACAATAGTCCTTCCCCAGTGGAGTTGCGAATTCGTTATATGGAATTTGTATCTATGGATAAACATATTTTCCCTAAGTGGGTAGCTACACTTAGAACAGCACAAAGAAAGTAGTTTAACCTTTTCCTATTGTAGAGATATGAGATGAAGGAACTTACTTGTAATCATTCGCTTCCTTGATCCCCTTTGAATTACTCCCGTCGCTCCCACTTGAACTGAATTTGATCAATTGGTACCTGTGTCAACAAAAATAGAAACAACAACGATCAAAGCATACATGATCTATCTACTATAAACCAATGGAATCGAAGACAATGAAACACATAATCATCATAGATATGAACAATAATATGAGAAAAGGAATAAACAACTTTACTAATGTAGAAGGAAGAGTTTCACCCAATACATTTCTGTCACTCCTTCAACTTCAGTCCAACCATTGTCACACCAAAAACACACCAATCTAGCAACATAACATTACTTGACATGAACTCAAATCTCAAACCAACAGTATTTCCTTACAATCTTTAGATTCTAGCCCCTTGATCACTATGATGATTGCTCAATTTATAAGGAAATGAAAGTGATTTTTTCATAAATTTGGTATTGAATGGCCTTCTAAAATTGGAGTTAGTTTCCATTGAGTAAGAGATGAGAGGATAGGAGGTTAATTGATCCATATCCTATCCAAATTTGAGCTCAATGGATGAGATAAGAGATGGGATCCTTCTAGAATGATCTAGAATCAAGGAATATTCCCAGAACCCTATGCAAATTTTGCTCATTCTCGCCCAGTATAGGGGTAATTGGGCGTAAGTTTAGTGAAGTGCATGCTTGCATGGGCCTACCTGCATTGCAGTGAAATTATCCCTAACCAAGGTTGTGCTCATGTCCCAAGGAGGCATTTCAGCAAGGTTTGAGGACAACAAACCTTCATGGATGGAAGCATCCAATGAGGTGACTTGTCTAGGGCATGTAACAACAGAATTAGGGTTTTATGAGCCCTAATTGTATTGATCTGAATGTCAGGAGTGCTTTTCCCAAATATACTTGTAACACATGAGAATAAGTTATCGAATATACTTTTATCACATTTTTGGGGTCATAAAAACTATATGAAATTTCTACTTTTTCTATATAAAATCCAATGAGGTTGGAAACACTCTTAAACATCCTGAAACAATTAATGGTATTGATGAAAATGAAAGACAAAGGAGAAGGTTGTTGGAAATAACACTAAGGGGGGGGTGAATCAGTATTATCAGATTCTTTTCTCAATATGCCTTCCTTAATTTATTGATCATTAACTTGTATATAATAATGAGCATGAAACAAGAGAAAATAGATAGTCACACCAAAGAACACCAGATATAAGGTGGAAACCCAATGTGGGTGAAAACCACCTGCTGCAATATGTCTCTATCTTATTTCAATTAGAAACTTCCTTTACAATGATTTTGTACTGGTGCAGTCCTTTACCAGTACGCGGGCTACAACCTGCAGAGAGCTACAACTCTCTCTCTTTTTCCAGTCTCTCCTGGAAGGGAGCTACAACCCCCTTAGCTCTTTTACTTCCACGTTTCATTAATTTTCAAACTGGATCCATGAACATCAAATAATCATCAAGTACATTTAAATCACCCAATCTCGTTAATGAACTAATGAATCACCCGACTTTTCAGAATGCTGTAAACAGAAAAGTAATACCAGAAATCTAAACCCAGAACTCTGCTGCAATAGATAAAAGACAATCAATAAATGTTTCAAGATAAGACCGCAACTTCACCAATAGGGGCCTGCGTATATCTGCAACTCTTCTGAGACTAAACTGCACAGAACCACTCTGGTTGTTCTTCTGCTCTACGTACTTTTCTTCAGATTCGCACCTTTACTTCCGAATTACAGCATACATCCACACTGTGCCTTCTTCTTACCTGCGTACCTCGCACTTCGCCCTTTTCTTTGCTGCGTGCACCCCGCACTATGCATTCTCCTGCGCTGCGTACCCCGCACTGCGCCTTTGGCTTCGCAGCGTACTCCTGCACTGAGCCTTTTACTAACCTGCATATCCCCGTACTGCGCCTTCGGATCGCCTGCGGAGTTCTGATTAGGGCCAAATTTACAGTCCTCCAATGTGCCACAGTCAGTCAGATCCATAGATCTGTTCATGCGCCCGAGAGATCATGACATGTCAATAGATTCACCTTAAGTTATCTCCTTGATTTAGATCTTATTTTTAAAATCAATCACCCAAAATTTCAGATCTAAAGATATTCAAATTTCACAAGTGTCTCGCCAAGAGATCTCCTTTCCTTTTTATAGGCAAACCTTTCTCAATACCATGGTCCAAAACCATAATAACACAATACCATGAACCCAATACTTGGGATCAATAATTTTGGATGCAATACCACGGACCAAAACTATTTGATCAAAAACTGTCGGACTAATACCATGAACCATTCATGAAGATTCCCAGGTGCACGCGCTTTTATGCATTGGAGAGAGTGAACCTGGGGTCCGCACCTTCTGAACGTATCACCTGCATGCATGTGCGCACTGCTTGGTCGGCATACCTACGGGCTCGCAGCTAATACTAGGAATACCTGTGCGTATCTTAATTTCCATGATTTTGAGTGCCTGAATTGAGATCTGCTACAAGAGTGAGTTGCCATCAAGTACAACACCTATACCATAGAGCCAAACCAGAAACATAATGCCAACAAAGGTCACTTTTATTTCACATTACTATTAATTACCTAGCATTAGTAGGACACTATGGTTGAATAAGAGACATTCCTACTTACAAATTATCGTTTCTTGGAAAAATTCAAAGGGGATGCCTAGATGTCTGCCTTTATAGGTGCTTATATGTCTCCCCTTGGAGGGGGGATGCCTACAAGCACCCCTTTTGGGGAAATAATTCCCTACATTAAGGAAACACTCCCCCTTGGCTTTTCTTAAGCTTCTCCAAAAGGGGAAATGGGGAAATGTTTCCCTAGGTGCCCCTTGATCTTTGGAGCATGGGAAACATGGGGAGAATTCCTCCCTCCCTTGAAATATGGTTCATCTAGATTCTTAATTTATTAATTATTCTTATTATTATTATTATTACTCTTTCATGGGAACATATCCAGGAACTTTGAGGTGTTTTATTTAAGCAATTTTCAGAATCCTTAAACACAAAAATATTGTTGAGTAATATTGCTTCTTTTCATGCTTGTTAAAGGATTTGAAATTACATCTATTTGGTATAGTTTAACCCTTTTTTGTACTGAGTAGACTAATCACAAAAAAGGAATACTCTAGTCAATAAATGTTAGAAGAGTTCTCCTTTGTATTGTTTTATCCTTTTTTTGCCTTAGGTTACTAAATTTACAAAAACGAAAACCCTTGGAGTTTTCTTTAAATTATTTTCTGACTCCCTAAATATGAAAAAAATCATCTATCTTTACTTTATCTAGACTCATTAAAATTTTACGTTAAAGATTTAATGAGCAATCTTTTATCCTTTTCTTGGACTCGTTAAATCTAAATGAAAAAGGTCATGTTGGAGTTTTATTTTTGCTTCTTTTTCAAACTCTTTCAATATGAAAAATACATCCAATTATTCCTTCATTGGACTCATAAATTTAAACAATGAAGAACCCATTTGTAAATTTAGGATAAATCACTCCTTCCTAGGGTTTGTTAAAAATAGTTTGAAGTACGAGCTTATATTCTGAGCATATGTTATCCTCATCAAGCTTGCTTAAAAATGAAGAGTTGCTCACCAAAAATGGTGGGGGGAATTTGGGGAGGGAATATATAAGCTCTGTATGCATTTTATGGCAGTAAGTCTCTCTTGAAGATGACTGATGAACCTTAGTATTGGAACAATAATGTTGCAACTCCCAAGGTTACCAACTTAAATTATCAACCCGAGGTTCGTACAAACTTAAGCGGTGTCAGAAATATATGTGCAACATGAAATATGTCCTTCTTCTATTTATGTGATGTAATGAAGTGAATTCCATGAAATCCAAGCCTAAAATAATTACATAAATGTAAACATTAACCGATTTGCAGAGTGACCCGGATGCGGGTGTCTCACTTGACCTTTAATTCGCATGCCATGAAGCCACGCGCAGGTAGCTGGAGGCAGGTGGCAAGAAATGAATTTTGAATGGGGTTAAGAGCAGAGGTGATGGACATTGAAAGCTATTCAATGCGGGTGCAGGGAATAGGTACGCAGGTGGCGGAGGGAATAGAAATAAAACAAGGGAGGATGAAGAATGGCCGACTGGATTTCGATGACGCAGAGGCGAGCAGTCTGTTAGACGGAGGTGCAGTGGATGGTAGGCTCTGGCCTGAGATTGCCAGAGGAGGTGATTCTGTGTGGTTTGCTCAGCCACAAAGGGTGACGAGACAGCAGGAGAAGCCTCCCTGGAGTAGTAGTGGTGGGTTGAAGGTTAACACAAGGACATCCCCTCCTGTTTTGATAGAAATACTTAGGTCTGAGACAGAGGCTTGGGGAAGAGACGGGTTAATAATTGACTTATCTCTGAAGGATTTGGGGAGGAATTTAGCTGTCGGGCGTCTCAGAGCTGGGGTCTATGTTGCCACCAACAAGAATTCGGTCAATTCACAGTGCACAGGTCTTTCTTCAGAGTTGGGAAGTGTTACCACCACGCTGCCTATTCTGAAGATGCGGCCCCGACTCAGAGCGACTCCAAGAAGGGGCCGGAATGTAGGAAACAGGGGAGGGACGGGGAGCAGGGGCAGGCCATCTCCTCGCAGAATTTCTCCGATAGCTATGGCTTATCCCTCCGTCCGAGCCTTAGAGGATTCAGAATCCTCGCTCAACAACTCAGTCCAAATAGAAAAGTTTCGCTTTAAGAGCAAGTTACATAAACCCACAGTCACTGCTCTGGTTATAGTGATTTTCTTGGAAGAAGAGGAAGAACAGGCCAGCTCTGAGAACTCAAAGAGTGAACACTCCCTTACCCCTCTGGAAGACTCACCACGGGAGAAGGACACCATTAGTACTCAGTCAGCCTCCACGGACCAACCTCACTCCCCCAGGATTGCGGCAGTCCAAGATCAAATGGAGGATCACAGCATCAGCCAAAAGAAGGCGGAAACGGAGGAGAAAGCCAAAGGAATGGAAGAGCCTCAACAAGGTATGGCGCAGTCAGACCAAATGACGAAATTGTCGGACAATCGCTTCTGCAATCTGTTGAAACTCAAGCTTCCCCCAGGAGTCAAGCCCACAGATGTGCAAGATGGTCTCATGGTGGAATGGATTCGTGAATCGGACGAGGAGATGGATACTAGAGACGATGCACCCGGATAAAGCCCAAACAACATTGGGAACTCCCAGGCAGGCCTCTGGTTTTTTGTTTAATGTTTGTCTTTTTTACTGTTCATCAAGACCCTTCGTACGGCGATATCTAGTTTGTTGTCCAGGCTAGCAATATTAAGCTGTTTTGTTATTTGTCCAGTTTAAGTATGACAGGTTTTGCAATCTAGCTGTAAGTTTTTGTATCTCTACTCTGATTCACATGTTGAAATTTGGTGTAAGAGCAGTAAACAAACTCAGTTTAGAAATGGCTTCTTGACAAAGAGAGATTCATAACTCTCTCAGAGGGTAACTCCTCTTTGTAAATATCTTTTTTCTTTTAATATATTTAGAACAGTCTTTACCCAGAAAAAAAAAACCTATTTGTAGAGTGTAAATGGTACATCAAAAGGAAGCCCAGATCTATGTAATAGAACTAACAATGTCAAAAATGGAAGCCATAGCTTAATATGTATGAAAAAAACTGAAAAAAAATATTCAATAAATGAATTCAAGATATATTTTTTCAATCAAAGTTCATAAGGTGCTTCGTAAAGTAATCATGAAAATCATCATTATGCTCTTCAAGTCATCAATATGTCCATTAACCATAACTGCAGAGGTGGGTATCTTAATTTCCATGATTTTGAGTGCCTGAATTGAGATCTGCTACAAGATTGAGTTGCCATCAAGTACAACAACTGTACCATAGAGCCAAACTAGAAACATAATGCCAACAAAGGTCACTTTTATTTCACATTACTATTAATTACCTAGCATTAGTAGGACACTATGGTTGAATAAGAAACTTTCCTACTTACAAATTATCGTTTTTTGGAAAAATTCAAAGGGGATGCCCAGACGTCTGCCTTTATAGGTGCCTATATGTCTCCGCTTGGAGGGGGGATGCCTACAAGCACCCCTTTTGGGGAAATAATTCCCTACATTAAGGAAACACTCCCCCTTGGCTTTTCTTAAGCTTCCCCAAAAGGGGAAATGGGGAAATGTTTCCCTAGGCGCCCCTTGATCTCTGGAGCATGGGAAACATGGGGAGAATTCCTCCCTCCCTTGAAATATGGTTCTTCTAGATTCTTAATTTATTAATTATTCTTATTATTCTTATTATTACTCTTTCATGGGAACATATCCAGGAACTTTGAGGTGTTTTATTTAAGCAATTTTCAGAATCCTTAAACACAAAAATATTGTTGAGTAATATTGTTTCTTTTCATGCTTGTTAAAGGATTTGAAATTACATCTATTTGGTATAGTTTAACCCTTTTTTGTACTGAGTAGACTAATCACAAAAAAGGAATACTCTAGTCAATAAATGTTAGAAGAGTTCTCCTTTGTACTGTTTTATCCTTTTTTTTGCCTTAGGTTACTAACTTTACAAAAATGAAAACCCTTGGAGTTTTCTTTAAATTATTTTCTGACTCCCTAAATATGAAAAAAATCATCTATCTTTACTTTATCTAGACTCATTAAAATTTTACGTTAAAGATTTAATGAGCAATCTTTTATCCTTTTCTTGGACTCGTTAAATCTAAATGAAAAAGGTCATGTTGGAGTTTTATTTTTGTTTATTTTTCAAACTCTTTCAATATGAAAAATACATCCAATTATTCCTTCATTGGACTCATAAATTTAAACAATGAAGAAACCATTTGTAAATTTAGGATAAATCACTCCTTCCTAGGGTTTGTTAAAAATAGTTTGAAGTATGAGCTTATATTCTGAGCATATGTTATCCTCATCAAGCTTGCTTAAAAATGAAGAGTTGCTCACCAAAAATGGTGGGGGGAATTTGGGGAGGGAATATATAAGCTCTGTATGCATTTTATGGCAGTAAGTCTCTCTTGAAGATGACTGATGAACCTTAGTATTGGAACAATAATGTTGCAACTCCCAAGGTTACCAACTTAAATTATCAACCCGAGGTTCGTACAAACTTAAGCGGCGTCAGAACTATATGTGCAACATGAAATATGTCCTTCTATTTATGTGATGTAATGAAGTGAATTCCATGAAATCCAAGCCTAAAATAATTACATAAATGTAAACATTAACCTATTTGTAGAGTGTAAATGGTACATCAAAAGGAAGCCCAGACCTATGTAATAGAACTAACAATGTCAAAAATGGAAGCCATAGCTTAATATGTATGAAAAAAAATGAAATAAATATTCAATAAATGAATTCAAGATATATTTTTTCAATCAAAGTTCATAAGCTGCTTCGTAAAGTAATCATGAAAATCATCATTATGCTCTTCAAGTCATCAATATGTACATTAACCATAACTGCAGAGGTGAATTGCAAGGGATAAGAGGCAAGGTTTAAGAGGTTTTTGGTATTAATCAGTCATTGTTTCCAAACCTAGAGGTCACTATTCAAGCCTAAGAGACAAAATACAAGCTTTTGGAGCAAATCTAGTCAAGTTTACATGTGCTACAGGAGTGTTGCACGACTGCTACATGAGTGAGATAACTTGTTGAATGATCAAGTAAATGAAATGAAAAGGAGATGGAAATATATTTTTTATTAATTATAATTTCCTAGGACTCCATTACGAGTGGAATCACTCCAAAATACCCCTATTAACACATGCTAAAACATAGGAGAAAATTACTACATCTAAAAAACGGAAATTCAAGAACTAGTGAACTAGTTAACCTACCAAATTCCTAACCTAATCAAGTGAAAATTCTATGGGGTGATTTTTTTTATTAACTTGAATGTTTTTATGGCCCAATAAAAGTTGAATCAATGAAAATTAAGCTCATTAACATGTTCTAAAAAATAGCAGAAAATTACTACTATTTTGCTAAAAGGGACTTCTAGAAATTTTAGATTTGTGAACTAGTAGAACAATCCAAGTAGCTCAATGATGAATATGAATTTTCAAAGATGTTCCAAGGATGAATCATTCATGTGAATCTATAAACAGCCTATAAAATACTCAATACAATCATTTAATCAATATGACGCACAACTAAAGAAGCATGAATAATAAATGCAAAAATAAGAGATGAAAGTAAAAAGGTATTCAAAGGAAGTAAAGAAATTGTACAAGAGGGATCTAAGGATCTTGGGATGGCCAAACCCAAGGAAAAACAAAGTCATATGGAGTAAACCAAGATTTATATGTGAAAAATGGCACCAAAATTCATTGTTTGAATCAATCCAAGTATATCCCTGTTAGAAATGAAAGTGGAACTACTAAATAACAAGTTTTATCCACAACAAGACTAAGAAATACATGCCTCTAGAGGAAAGTTTGAATTGGTACTTATACAAATAGATGAAGAAGCATTCCCCTTGGAAGGAGGAAACTTTCCCCTCCAAAATCCCTAAGAAAGTGGATCTGGTTCCCAACACTAGGAATCTTCATTAAATGATAGGGAACCCATTCTTATATTTTCTCAATCGGTAGAGCTCTAGAATTTGTCAATAATTTCATGACTTTTTTTAATTCACTATCCAATATTGGTCGATCCTATAGTAGGGAGAAATCCCCTATATTATCTCATTCAAAATTTACTCAATATTCTCTCAATATTCTACAAAAATAAATAATACTAGGTACATAATAAGCAAGGATAAACCAATTTCTTAAGGACCCATTAATATTATGAATTAACTCTATCATTTGAAAATAGGGGGTCAAATACTTATCTTAAGGGTCTATAAATAATAAAATGGACAATTTTTCGGCCCATTGTCTCCCACTACTAAAATTTTTGTTCATCCTTGAGTAACTTGGCCTTCTTTCTCTTCGCTGGCTTTGTCATGGTATCCTTCGGTATCTTCTCAATGTCTTAGGCAGCTGTAGACGTGGTTTATTCTGAATAGAACTCAACCATGGATGGTCTTGTTCTTGGAGGCCACTATGACCTTGATAGTAGTTTTATCGGCAAACTTGTTGTTGTTGCCCCACATCGTCTAACTTCTTTGATTTTACAATCTACATCGATTTGTGCATTCTGCCCCTCTCTTTTTTCAATTCAAATAAGAGGGGTATTCCAAATTTATCAAGAATAATCCTTCCCGCTTCCACACATTTATAATAGGAATCTAGGTCAGGTTGCGGTTCAAGCTCTTGGAGTTCATGGCTTCCAACTTATACCTCTCTTGATGTTGATGCCTCCTCGTGTAGCACTTTTTCTTCATCCTGTAGCAATTTTTCTAAATTTGTTACTTCCTATAGAAATTTCAATGTTCTAGTAGCAGTGGAGTCTAGTCTTGTAGCAAGGTTCTTTTTTCTTTTAGTTTCTTAGTTGTGGGTGATATATTGGTTGGCCTTGTCATGGATGTCATAGGTTGTTAACCCTTGGCTTTGATGGAGGTAACCTCCTCAACTTTCTCTTCCCTGAACCCCAATTATTTTCTTGTTGAAAGAGGTTGAAGGTGATGAAAACAAGTCTAGATGAAAACGCAACTAATGGTGATGAAAATAAAGTTAGATTAAAACAAGGCTAGTGGGACATGAAAATGAGACTAGGTACTGATTGAGTTTGGCGAAGAATTTAGTTTGTGGATGGTTTCCTTTATTGACCCTTGACACTTAAACACACAAAAGAGAAATTACATAGCACTCATGAAGCCCAAATAATTTAATTACATACCTTGCCTACTTGTGGAGATGGTTGATAGTGTTGATGTTTTGGATTGAAGACTTTTTTTTCAGGTGTTGTTGGAGCCAAATATTGTGTTACAGGTGTTGCATGGTGCCATGATTCATCATTCATGCATGTTGTCAAATATTGCTTACTGATGTGTTGATCCTTTAATGGTTTTATGGTAGATGTGGACATGAGCGAGGCTATTTTTTAAGTGTCTTTTGTGAGGTTATCCGTTATCCTCCCTTGCTTCTTGCAATTTCTAGAGAAAAATGTTAGGATATTTCGACACATAGGAATGATTAAGTATAACTTGGTCTAGTATAGAGTTAGGTAAAGTGTGTTTATTTACTATGTACATTTGTAACTTACAATCTGACGGTCATGATATGTAGTGATCCGACGGTTGATTCTCTCCTCGGTATTACCGACACTTGATCTGTGGCTTGACACCCGATTGGTCCATGAATTCTATTTAAAGCGCATGGAGGGTCATTTGTAAGTTAACCGTGCATGAGATAAGCTTATGTAAATTTTCATTCTTCTATTAATAAATTGCCTGTAGTGGCCACGTTGGCATAGGCCGTGGACTGTTTCCCTCTTTGAGGGTTTTAACCACGTCAAAATACTGGTGTATTGATCTGTGATCTATTTGTGAGTGGTGTCCTTTTGGTGTTCTGTCTGAGGAACTTACCCTGTAAATTCTTACATGGTGTCAGAGCTATTTGAGGGCCGCGTCCATTGTTGATCCAAATCTGAAGCCGGTAGAACTGCATGCGACTGTCATCTCCTAGATCTGTTGTTTCTGACTGCTTTGGGGCCGAGAGGACTGCTTTGTTGTGTTGGGAGCATCCGTTCCAATGAGGAACCCCTTTCCTTTCACGCGAAATGGTTTCCAGTAGCCCTAGCTGCGTCAATTTTTAGATCTGGAGGTATACAGTGTTTATTTGCAGTTCACTTTTATTTTCTCTCTATTTATTTTGGTTTCGATTTATTTAGCTCTTTTTATCACTGGACCTATACCTTTCATTTTTGCATATGCTCTTTGACCTGCAACTCTGCGCGATCTGGGCAAATCAGAAACAGAAAGGAAGGATTTTTCTCATGGGTATGCTCTTTTCCCTGCACCTTAGTGTGATCTCGGAAAATCAGAATCATTTAGGAAAATATTTAGTTTCCGGGTAAAGCTAACTTTAAGCCGTAAGGCTTGTTTTTTATTGCATGCCTGTGTTGGGTTTTGTGTTTTTGTTTTGTAGGGAGGAAAAGAGCTTTCTCAAGAAAGCACGCAATCCAAAGCATCCGTGACTAAAAGGAAACAAAGCCCCCACCCCTCTCTTTCTCTCTCTATCTTTTTGTATAGCTCACCTGGTTCAAAGCTAATTTAAAAGAGTAGAGGTCTTGGGTTCAAATCTCCTTTTTGTTGAAAAAGGAGCACTTTTTTCATTTCCGCACATTCCTGCATTTTGCCGGCACCTTCATCAACATTTTTTAAAAGGGTCATAACTTCTTCATCCGGAAGCCGTTTTCAGAGCCGTTTTTTTTTAACTAGCCTAATTTTTCGAGCTCTTTCCATTGGAACACTTAGTTTCAGCATATATAGCTTCAATTTCTATCAAAATGGAAAGTTCATGCCAAG
>APFE030639155.1:0-10686 GCA_000404065.3 Pinus taeda | reverse complement strand
CCAGACGCACTTGGGTATATTTCTTAAAACTCAAGAGTGAAGTATTTAACAAATTCTTGGCCTTTAAGGCCTTTGTTGAAAAACAATATGGACATCAAATTCTTAAGCTAAGATCAGATAATGGCAGAGAATATGTTAAAAAAGAATTCATCAACTTTTTCACTGTGTTGGCTACTATTATGTGGTCCTAATCTTTGCTCCGAAATATCCTCCTATTCCTTTCCAACCATACCTACCAGCTGATGAATTTTGGTAGTGCACTCCAAGCTATCCTAATCGATTTTTTTTTTGGTTGTGCGCATGGATATCTGGCCATCCAACCCACGAACAAATCCTAAACAGATGTAGGAAAAATGAAATCATAATTCCAAGGGTTTATCAGCTCCTACCAAATACAGATTGTAAAGTTGCATTCAATCATGAGATGAAGGTTAGTTTCTGAGTTTGCCTTGCAAAGAATGCATATGGAAGGTTGATTGAATCCTCTTTTTTGGAGTCTGTCCTTAGTGAGAATTTTTTGGTGACAGAGGATCCAACAAAAATGATCTATTTTAGGAATAGAGGGGAAATTCCATATGCCTACCCAAGGGGCAGGGTTGGGAGGCACGTGAGGGAACTCAAGACACTTGGTGTATCCCTGTGTGATAGTATATCTTGCCCGATTTTTCCCCAACCCCTCACATCCTTCCTGTGTGCGTGGATAGGGGCCAGCCCGTGAAGAAGAGATCTAAATGCTGCCCACTCAGGGTGCAAGGCATTGGGCAAATGGAGTTGTTTCGAACCCACCCAGGTGTCCTCTGTCCACAACGACATGTCCCATAGGGTGTGGACGTTTGCCATAGCAAGCCAATTCTTTGACTCTGCAAAATCTCCCAATTCTTCCAATGGTGGTCGATCCAGTATTCTGTCACTCCATAACTAAATCTGCTTACCATTTCTAGGAATCCAATGTGAGTAGTTTTTTATCATTGGAGCAATTATGTTAATGAAAGTGTTGAAGTGAGTTCTGAATGTGTTTTTAGGCTGATCCAAACATCTGAGCCTCATTCCTCTAAAGTATTTCCTCCACAATGCAATCTGAGCCCAATTTGGATTAGCAGCAATGTTTTTCTAGATTAATTTGGCTCCCATAGCTAGATTTTGAGCTTAGAGATCTTTAAAATTCAATCCCCCTTCGAAAATTGGTTTTGTGATTGTTTCCCAATTGATTAGGGAAAATCTCTTATCATTTTTTTTGCCACCTTTCCAGAAGAAATGCCTGATTAATTTCTCCATCTTTTTGATGATTCCCACAGGAGCAAGGAGGACAGATTATTTGAAAATCACAAGACTACTGAGAACTACCTTAATGAGCATTGCTTTGCCGGTGATGTTGAGCCAAGAGGATCCCCAGGCTTGCATCTTTGCTTTGAATTTGTCTAGCTGAGGAGACCAGTCCCCTAATTTGTCCACCAGCTTCCTACCTTGGATGAATCCCCCTTGATTATCCAGAATGATTTTAGGGGAAAATATTTTCAAGTTGTTTTCTATCACTTTGGTGATCACTTTGTACCCAATATTACATAATGAAATTGGACAAAATATATTGAAGGAGTTTGCCCCTTTTTCTTTAGGCATGAGGGCGAGAAATTCTAAATTTATGCAGCCTCCAATCTTCTGGCAGTCCTAGGATTTCTGAATCATTTTGAGGAATTTCTTCTCAATTATCCGCCAACAGGTTTGTAAGAATCTCGGTGTGAAACTGTCCGGTCCCGGGGCTTTATCTCGATCCATGCAAAGAGGGCCTCATTGATTTCCTTGTGCGTGATTTTGCTTTCTAGGACCTGGTTCATCTTGGGAGTGATGAGGTTAGGGACAGCATCCAACAGGCTTTCATTTTGCTCAGCTCCTATTTCTTCCTTGTAAAGCTTCTCAAAATGATCTAAAGCTACCTTTTTTATGCTTGCAAATTCCTTCAGAACATTGTTTTCTTCTTTTATTTCAATGATGGGGTTTCGTCCTTTCCTACCTTAATATTGTATGAAAGAAAGAGGAGTTTCTGTCACCAAATTTGAGCCAAAGAGTTCTAGACTTGAGCCTCTAGTACACCTCTTCTGCCAAGCATGCCTTATGGAAGTTGTGTTAAAGCTTGGCCTCCTTTCCCAAATCCTCCTTTGTGATTTCAGTTGTTTCAATATGGAGATGCTAGTTTTCTAGATCTATTTGAGATTTTTTCCTTTCCCCAGTAGGGTTGGGCAGGGTCTTGGCCCAATTTTTTAACATGACTTTAACTCTTCTGAGTTTTTCCTCCCATACAAAGAAGGAAAAAACCTTAACTGGGTCTTTCCAGCAGTCTCTGACCTTCTCCATAAAGTTTACCTCTTTGATCTAGAGAGAGCTGAACCTGAATGGAATAGGCCCCAGGTCCTTGGGGATCAGCAGTTCCAGGCTAATAGGCTTGTGATCTGATATGCTGTTGTGGAGGATGTGCGATTAGGCTTCTAATCCTAGAAGCAGGAAGGAACTTTGCACTAAAAATATGTCCAGTCTTGCAGCTGTGTATCCCAGGTCAACCCTCTTGTTTGACCATGTGTACTTATTGGCGGTCGGCTTAATATCTATCAGATCCTAATCTTGCATGAGATCTTCTACTAGTTCTCTTGCCAGATCTCTAACAATAATGCCTCCTCTTTTTTCTTACGAAACGAGGGTGAGATTGAAGTCTCCGGCTATGATAATGTTTTCCAAATTTTCCGGATCTGGCAAGTTTTTGATGGAGTCCCACCATATTTTCTTTTCACATGCATTGTTAGGAGCATATACATTGACCAGACTAATAGTTTCCTTAGATTCTAAATGCTGCAATTTTAAAAAAATCCAATGAGTGTTGAGGGACTCACAGATAAGGGAGAACTTATTTGGATTCCAAAGCGACCCAAGTCCTCCTGATGCTCCACAAGGAGAGGTTGCATGTGCTCCATCTTTTTCAAAAACTTTTTGCTTGCTTGGACGAAGGCTAAATCCTCCTGTTTAGTCTCTTGGATGAGAAGAACATCTCGGGCTTCCAATCTTATTAGACTATTCAGTGCTTCTTCTTTGGCTTTAGAGCCCATTCCCCTACAATTCCAAGAGACTATCTTCATCATTTACTTTTACTGTGATGAGCTCCTTTGGAGCTCTGGGTTTGGATCCTCTTCGTCTTCAGGGTTTTTGCTAGGAGTTTCTCTAGTGTTGGTTGGCTACCCTAGAGCTTGTCTTTGTATGTTTCTTGCTCCCTTTTTTCCTTTGTTGGCATTCGACCTCTTGTAGATCTTCTGGGGGTAGACTGTGAATCCCCTATTTCCCTTTCTTCGTCTGATTCCTTGGACTCTTGGGTTTCCTCCTCCTCTTTCGACATCTTCCATTTGGATCTCTCTAGTTCGATTTTGGATTTAGGCAGAGAGACTTCTTTTGTAGTTTTTGTCTCTTGGGTATTCATGATTTTAGATCCGAGTATCTCAAATTTATTCCCTTGTCTCTCCATGGGTGGATGCTGAGCAGGGCCCATTTGGGGGGCTCTGGTGTTAATATTTGCAGTCTTCCTGAAAGAAGTTTTGGGTCTTTTTGCTTGATTCCATCCTTCTTCCTTCCCATTTTTCTCTACCCCTTTGGACGGGCAATCTCTAGCAAAGTGTCCATAGACTTGACACTTCCGGCATTTGAACAGTAGTTGTTCATAGTCCAGCTTCTATACATGCATCCAAGGAACTAGCCTTATTTTGATGGCTTCTGGTAGTCCGACCTCCATATCTACCTCCACACAAATTCTAACGCAGTAATACTGATCCGTGTTGTTGGCCTTGTCTTTGAATTTCCCAAGAGTGTTTCCGATTTGTTTCAGGGAATCCTAGTTCCAATAGTGAACTGGGAGATTGGGGATCCTTACCCCTACCGGGACCGTAGAAGGCACATCCACTGCCAGATCGAAGTCTGGCGTCCATTCATTCAAATATAGTCCTTGAGACCCCATGAAGTAGGGGCCATTTCTGAAAATTAGATCCTTGTCCTCTTTTTCTGAGAATTCGAATAGGAAGTATCCTCTTCAGAGGAAGTAAGATGTTACCTTGTTCTTGATCAGAGAAGCCCAATTTCTAGCAAAGCAGTTCTCTGTTGATTTCGAGCAGGGCCAGAGACCTATAAACTGACCAACCAGAGCACGATTTTCCAGAGATAAAGCTACTTGAATCAGACCTTCACGAGGAAGAGCGATCTTGGGGATGTCTTCTAGCCTTTTCATGAACTTGGCGGCTTCCATAGCTTTCTTCTTGGTAGGGAGGCCAGAAAGGATATGAAGGCCTCAGCAGCAGAAGGCGGAGAAAGGGAGGAAGGCCCCTGGGGGGATCCGGCTCCTCCACAGGGAGTAGTAGGTCAAATCCTAGCCGACCGCAGCCAGAAGCTAGGGCCTTCGGTGGACAAACCCTAGCTGACCGCAGCTAGAGGCTAGAGCCCTTAGCGGACCCGCCAGCAGGGATCAGAGAAATGAAAGAGTGGGTGCATGCACAATCTTCTAGATCCACCAGGTGCAGATATCACAAGTTGCAGGGCCTAGTGAGCTCGCACAGCAGCTCATAGCTTCAAGTTCCATAAATGACAAATTATTACTTAAGACATTGTAATCTATATATTCAAAAAAGGGGGATGGAGGGCTCGAGGGTGTGCACATTAGAAACCCTAACTGAGAGAGGTTAGGTTCTTACAACATTCTACTGCAAACATTGTTGTACCACAACCCCTCCCCTACTGTGATGGTATCCTCACCATCACAGTCAGCAGGTAAACCTCTCCCTTTTTGTTGTCTCCAGGATCCACTGCTCATCTCTCACTTTCTCCAGTTTGACTGTAGAATGTCTGTTATGGACTAAGACATGGTCGACTACATGGTAGATCCTAACCCCTATGAGTCTATCTAGACAAGCCCTAGCAATTCGATGGAGGTGTCAGCTTTTAGGTCTCTTGGAACAACCCATCCATTACAACCTCATTTACCTATCTCCCGTTCCGATCCCAGCCCATCCGCTCACACTATACTATTCACCGATCTCTATATAGGATTTCCAGGTCTTGAATACCCTCCCCTCTTTGGATACACTCCATCTCCTTGCTACCTGCATACCTTTGTCCACTACTTTTGATTCTATGCTGCCAAAATTTCCCCATCTTACACCATCTTTTGCTATCTCTAATAAGGCAAGGTTGGTCTGTGTAGATGATTCTTTTCCACTCTCATCTGATCCTCTGCATATCCTGCATTCCTTACCTATACTTGGACTCTCTACCTCATCTTCCGGTTGTTTTTAAATTCCTGCAGTGAACCCTTGCACTGACATTTCATAATATAAGCAACACACTCCTCGCACTTGAAATTCTCTCCAAGACCACCCAACTGCTCCACGTTTTGGCAAAGATAAGAAGTTGAAGTGTGTAAAATCCTCCTTAAATAATCTAGAACTCTGTTTTGGTGAAGGAGTGCAAATGGGGGAGGTGGTGGACACTGCCAATAAGGTCTTGGTTGGAAGATTTAGAGGGAGAGGTTACTCTGATGCTCATTTATGTCTATGGGTCATGGAAATATGGGGGCACATTCTCATGGAACTCCTGAATGTAACTAATTTGGCTTGGGGTTGGTTTATACTGAGCCTTTTAAGGGAGGATTACACCACTTGGGTCCTTTCGTGCTATTGGCACATTGAGATGACCCTTGCACTTCTCAAGCATTGGAGCCCTCTATTCCACCCTGAGCATGAATAGTTGGGTGCAAGTCCACTTTGGGTCAACCTACGTGGCTCCCCCTTCATTTTTGGCTAGAGGATATTTTTGCACACATTGGAAATGCACTTGCTATATTCCTTGACTATGACAAGTCTTATCAAACATCTTGCAACAAATCCATTGCTCGTATACCATTGTATTTGGATACTAGAGAGGGGCTGGAAGAACATATTACACTGTATTGGTGAATATTCACTTGCATCCCCCTCCTAATATATGAAGGTATGCCTTTCAGGTGCAGAAGGTGTTACAAGGTGGGTCACATTTACAAAGAATGCCCATTGGTTACCTCCGCTACTTCTCCCATCAAAGATTTGGCTGTAGCAGCTTAGGATGCACCTCCATCTGCTGAAGGTCTAACTTCTCGATCACCAGGACAGAATCCACATACTGTAGGATGACTCATATGCCAGACTTGTCGTCTCCTAGGCCAGCCTCCCCACGTATGACGAGATCCCGGGCTACTGCAACAGAAACTCACTCATCGAGTAGTTCTTCTCCCTTTTTCTCTTCATCTTATTTTATTTCATTTGTTTCTGTAGAGCACCTACATGTTGCATATGCATCCATCCTCAACATTTCATCATCCCCCTTATCATGCCCTCTAGATGTCCACACTCAATCTATCTCCACCACTCCACCCTCTATCCGAGGCTTAGATACTCTTCCTTCTCTGGAGCTCTCAGCCACCTCTAATCGTTCACAATCTTACAACCTCCACTCCCAAGTATCTCACCCCCCTATACATGCTTGGATCAGGTTCATCTCTCCTCCCAAATCTACCAAGATTTTCATGGGTAGGCACTTCTATATCTCCAAGGAAATCATACATGCAAGGGTGGATATGGCTATTGGCTAAAAAAGCACACTTGAGAGGGTACTTAGAGCATCAAACACCCTCGCCCATTTTTAATCAGAAAATGGATCTCTTTCAACTTTATGGGTTTAGCTAGCCCTGCTAAAAAGCTAGCCCTTAGAATATGATCAAACTCTGAGCCCATTGACATTATATATATGCAAGAAACCATGGAAAAGGCTGATCGAATTATCCCTATTCTACAAGCTCTGAAGCCGGTTTGGATATTCCATGCACATGATTTCATTGAAAGATCTAGAGGCATTGCATTAGGTATCAACCCTCTCTCTATTAATATTATTTCAACCGAGGGGGAACAGGGTTTATTGGCATGGATATCGACTCCTTAGAACTAGGGATGAATTTCATAATCATAAATATATATGTTCCCTGTGTCAACATAGTTAATTTTTGGACACATCTAATCAATTTATCCCTGGTCAATTCAGACAACCTCATCCTTGAAGGGGACTTGAACTTTTCTATCGGATTTGGGTAATCTTGGGGAAGAAATGCACAACTAGATCCACTATCAGTCACCATGGACCTACTTCTGAAGCAATACCAACTGATTTACATTCCAGTGAATAAGTTATAACCAACTTGGTGCAACAGACGAACGGGATATGCTACCCTTGCTAGGCGATTGAATCGATTTCTTATCAAGCAACAACTGGTTTGAGCATTAACAAACTATCGATAGTGGGTCGAATCAGGTGGAACCTCTCATCACTCTCCTATCTATCTAGAATTGTTTGGCCCCTTCGCAAAGCCCATGGCCCCTTTTAAATTTAACTCCACTTGTCTCATGCACCCTGATTACATAAAATTGTCACTGATTACTAGCATGCACACCCACCTTCACAGGGGAGATCCATTTCTGAAGTCTTCCATCAAAACCTTCTCGAGCTCAAGATTTTATCTATTAAATGGGTGAAGGAAAAATGAGATCAGCATGATCAGACCCTCAAGAACATAAAAGAGAAGTTGGTCGATCTACTGGATGAGAAAGGCATATAATTCACATCTCAAGAAGCTTAATCCTACCTCACTAATGTAGAGACCCAAAGATCTAAGATTCTCAAAAATCATGAGGAAACTTGGAAACATAGGAGTCAGGCTATATGGTTAAAGGTCAGAGATGACAATACAAATTTCTTTCATAATTATGTGAAGGGAAGAAGGGCGAGCAACACTATTTGGAAAATACCACTAAGGATGGAAAATTTGTCTCCTCTTTTCATCATCTGACCCATCTTGGAAATTCACACTTCCAACAGTTTTTCAAGGCCCCCTTGGGTGCATCTATTGCACAAATTGTTCAAATAGCTATGATTTTCCCTCGCTATGCCAACCAAGAGGACTATGAACATATTATCAAACCAGTCGCCATGGGGGAACTTGAGAGCACACTTAAATGGTTGGTATATTGAATTTTATGTTTCCTTTTTTGACACCATTGGATAGGATCTCCTCAATGTTGTGGGGGAATGCAGACTTACTCGTCGAATATATGAGGCAATCAACTCCAATTTCATTTCACTAATCCCCAAAGTGGACTCCCCCAACACTTTCAATGACTTCAAACCTATCTCCCTCTTCAAATTCCTCTACAATATCATTGCTAATATAATCACATCTTTCCTGATCAATTTTCTTTCCTCTATAATCCTCAAATCCATGAAGCTATTGGTACTACATAGGATGCCCTCCACTCCATTAAGATCAAGCAGATTAAAGGGGTAATCCTCAAGAATGATCTATCTAAGGATTTTGATTGGGTCAGCTAGCTATACATAAGAATGCTCCTTACTCATTTAGATTTCATGTTTTCCTTCATTAATTGCATCATGTGTTGCATTACTACAAAATCATTCAGTGTTCTCATCAATGGCTCAACCACCAACTTCTTTCATGTTGAGCGTGGAATTAGACTTATAAATTAACACCAATTCTACCATATAGATTAATATAATGATTGCATAACCATATTTAAATTTAATTAAGAAGTGAATAAAAAATTAAATTTTCAATATAACAAGATTTTTAATCATGAATACTTACCATGGACATTATTAAGGGTTTTTTAGAACACCATGGGCCAATACTCAGAAGAGAAAGATAAAGAGAGGGAGGGATTAAGGGAGAGGAGAGAACAAAATCATAATAGCATGGGCTAATATCATTGTTTACCAATATCGTGGGCCATCTATGCCTTTGATTATTATGTTACGGATCTAGGATTTCAATTATTCTGTTAAAATACCATGGGTCAATACCATGACTTATCAATACAACATGCCCAAAAACCATAACTTATTTCAAAATCAAAATATTTTACAAATACTTTATCTTAATTTAATTTTATAACATTCTTGAATTAAATTTTTAAAAAAATGCTTATAATTACTTTTGAGGTATATCTAAACCCTCCATCCTCACGAGTACTAAAAATATTCCCATAGAGATTAAATCAAGGATATATGCATTATAACGAAGGATCCAAGAAAAGAGAGAAAACAAAGTGACTAACAATGATAGAGGAAACTTAGTGCATGATTCTTATTGTATTTTATTATTGACTAACAAAGTGACTAACAAAGCTTTTTATTATTATATTTTTGTTGAATGATTGATCCAAAATATAAGTTTATTATTTTACAACCAATTATATATATTTTTAATTTGGATACTTTATTAAATACAATAAAATGGGATCATATTCAATAGAGAGAGTGAGATAGAGGGGGAATAGAGTGGGGGAGAGAGACATAGAGGAGGGAGAGAAATGAGAGAGAGGGAGGAAGAGAGAGAGGAGGGGGGAGTGAGGAGGGGAGAGGGAGAGAAGGAAAAGGATTTGGAGGGGGAAAGAAAGGGATGTAAGAACAAAGACATTGATATATAGTACTGAAGAGAGAGAGAGGGAGTGATAAGCAAGAGATGAATATGGAATCAAGGAGAGAGGATGCGAGGGAAGGGAGTGAAAATGAGAGGATAGAGATAGGGAAAGAAGGGGAAGAGAGATATAGGGAGACATTCATATGGAGGGGGGAGAGAGGTGAAGAGTGAGAGGGGGAGAATGAGAATGGGAGAGACAAGGAAATAATGATAGAGTTGGAGGGTGGAGAGAGAGAGTATGTGTGATGGGGGGAAGATAGAGGGAGGTGGGAGAGAGAGGAAGGAAGAGAGAGGGGACTTGAGATAGAAAGGAGAGAGTGGGTGAGAGAGAGAGATGGAGTTGGAAGGGGGAAAGAGAGTGAGGGAAGAACAAATAAATTGAGAGATCAAGCTAGAGAGAGAGGGATTGATAAGGGAGAGATGAAGTTGGAATGGGGGAGAGTGGAGATGAGGGGAGGGAGAGAAAAGGACGGGATAGAGATAGGGAAAGAAGGGGAAGAGAAATATAGGTACACATTAATATATAGGGAGGATAGAGGGGGAGAGTGATAATGAAGGAACAAAGGGAGATAGTGACATAGTTGGAGGGTGGCGAGCGAGTGTGTGTGTGATGGAGGAGAGAGATAAGGGGAGGTGGGAGAGAAAGGGGGAAAGGGGAAGGAAGAGAGAGAGGAGAGAGGGGGGGAAGAGATAGATGGAGTTGGAAGGGGAAGAAGGACATAGAGAGGGAAAGGTGGAGAGGGAGAGGGAGTGACAAGGGAGATATGGGGAGACGATGAGAGGGAGAGGAGAGAAATGGGGGGGGCAGGGCCGAGTGAGAGAGAGAGAGGGATACTAGGGGAAGAGGGATAGAGAGGAGGGGAAGAGAGAGAGGAATAGGAAAAGGGATGGAGAGAGATTCAAAGGAAAGAGTCAAAGAGAGGGAGGAAGGAAGAGAGATATATATGGAGAGAAAGAAAGAGAGAGAGGGAGAGAGGAATAGGGAGGAAGAGAGAGAGGGAGAGGCAGAGAGAGAGGGGGAGAGAGATAGATATATAGATATAGAGAGAGTGTGTGTATGTTTGTGGGATTCATTAGAGATATACAGGGACGGGGTACACAGAGAGAGTGAAAGGAAAGAGATATAGATGGAGAGGAAAAGGGAT
>APFE030639147.1:271759-292097 GCA_000404065.3 Pinus taeda | reverse complement strand
AAACGGAAAACCAAGATCAAGCAATGGGGCAAAATGGTAAGTAAACTAAAAGCCAAGTTTTTTCCTAAAGACTATCATTTGAATCTTTTTAAGCAATTGCAAAATTTAAGGTAAAAAGGAATGTCTGTTAAGGAATATACAAAAGAATTTTATAGATTGAATATTAGGGCACGACATGTAGAAGATGACATGGAAAAAGTAGCTAGATATATCAATGGATTAAGTTATGAGATATAAGATGAGATAACTTTTTAAGTCTGAAAACTATTGAAGATGCCTATCAATCATGTTTGAAGGCAGAGGAGAGGATATTGAGAAAGCAGAATCAAAGGAATAGAGGAAGGAGCTCAGTGAGAGGTAGAGGAGCTACCAGATCCAGAGGACAATAGCATCTGCATGAAGCAGGAAGCTCAAGTAGCAAACCGCCAGAGGGGTGAAGCTAATAGAGGAATATTCGCACCCAGAGGAAGAGGGCGAGGAAGAGATGTTCAGTGTTATACATGTGGAGAGTGGGGACATATGTCATGGGAATGCCCTCATAATAAACTAGCAAATCAAAGGAATGCAAATGTGGCTGACGAAAAGCTAGAACCACCTCAACTTATGGAGAAAGAAGAACCCCCTGAAGAAGTTGAATCACTGTTATTAAGAAGAAATTTGCTTAGAACATAGAAGGAGACTGGAGAACCTATGCAGAGGAAGAACTTGTTCAGAACCACCTGTAAATCAAAAGGTAAGTGTTGTAAAGTAATAATTGACAGTGGAAGCACTGACAATCTTGTGTCCACAGAGATGGTGGATAAGCTTGGGTTAGCAGAGACAATACATCCTACACCCTACAGAGTGTCTTGGTTACAGAAGGGGCGTCAAGTCATTGTGATAGAACAATGCAATGTTGAGATACAAATTGGTACATATAAATATGTGATTTTATGCGATGTAATGCCCATGGATGTATGTCATATATTATTGGGGAGACCGTGGCATTTTGATCGGAAAGCGATTCATGACGGGAGGAGAAACACCCACACCATGGAAAAGGATGGAACTAAGCACACGTTATTGCCATTGAAGAATGATGTTGATAAAGGTACGCCTAGAAATAGTATTATGTTGAAAAGTGGAAAAGAATTGCTACAGGAGGTAGTGAAAAGTGAGGAGTTGCATTTTGATATAGTGGGAAGGCCAAAGGTAATCTTAACTTCCACAAATTTAGATGATCTTCCGGGAAGAAGTTAAAGTTATGTTAGATGATTTTGTTGATATCATTGTGGATGAATTACTTAATGCATTACCACCGATTAGAAGTATTAGCCATCATATCGATCTAATACCAGGGGCAAGCTTACCAAATAAAGTTGCGTATAGACTAACTTGTCAAGAAAACGTAGAAGTTGGAAGGCAAGTATAGGAGCTGATGGATAAGGGGCTAATTAGAGAAAGTCTTAGCCCATGTGTTGTACCAACAGTACTCAATCCGAAGAAAGGAGGGGAATGGCGCATGTGCATGGATTCCAGAGCTATCTACAAGATCATAATAAGGTACAGATTTCCTTTGCCACGCATGGATGATTTAATGGACTGTTTAAGTGGATCCAAATACTTTACTAAGATAGATTTGAAGAGTGGGTATCATCAGGTAAGATTTCGAGAAGTTGATGAATGGAAAACTGCATTCAAAACAAATAGTGGATTGTATGAGTGGTTAGTGATGCCTTTTGGACTCACTGATGCACCCAGCATATTCATGAGGTTAATGAATGAAGTCTTGAAGGAGTATGCAGGTAAATTTTTTATTGTTTACCTTGATGATATTTTGATTTTTATTGAAAGTAAAGAGGAGCATTTAGAACATATTAAGTTGGTCTTAAGAACTCTGCAAAAAGTGAAACTACTAATAAATTTGAAGAAGTGTAGTTTCATGAAGGAGGAGCTGGTGTACTTGGGATTTGTAGTTTCTAAAGCAGGCTTGAAGATGGATTCGGAAAAATTCCAAGCAATTTGGAACTAGCCTACTCCCAGAAGCATATTTGAGGTAAGAAGCTTCCACGGACTTGCAAGTTTTTACAAAAAGTTTATAAGAGGTTTTAGTAAAATTTGTGCACCAATCCTTGAGACAATCAAGGAGATCAATCAACCATTTCGATGGATAACAGCAGCAGACAGAAATTTTGATTTTCTAAAGAAGAAAATCACAGAAGAGTCAATTTTAGCATTGCCTAATTTTGAGAAAGTCTTTAAAGTAGAAACAGATTCTAGTGGGGTAGAAGTTGGCGCAGTTTTGAGTCAGGAGCAAAGGCCAATAGCATATTTCAATGAGAAATTGAATGATGCAAAGAAGAAATATTCTTCTTATGATAAGGAGTTTTATGATATTGTGCAGGCTTTGAAAAAGTGGAGACATTACTTGCTTCCAAAATAATTCATATTATATTCAGAGAATCATGCCTTACAGTTTATCAATAACCGGCCGAAGCTGAATTAGAAGCATGCCAAGTGGGTAGAATTTCTGCAGAGTTTTACTTTTGTAATAAAGCATAATAGTGGTAAGTCTAATAAAGTAGCAGATGCATTGAGCAGAGTAAGTTTTATTATGCAAGACTTCAAAGAGGGTGTTGTAAGATTTGAGGAAATGATTGAAATATACAAGGATGATGAAAATTTCAGAGATATCTACACAACAGTTCAAAATCCAATGAGCCATAACAAAAGTCAGTGGATGGACTACCTCATTCAAGGAGGCTTATTATTTAAAAGCAACAAGTTGTGTATTCCCAAATGTTCCATGAGGGAAAGCATAATTAAAGAGAAACATAGTGCAAGGTTATCTGGTCATTTTGGACAAGATAAAACCTTCGCTTAGGTGAATGCTTTTTATTATTGATTGAAAATGCAAACTGATGTTAAGAAGTTTGTTGAGAAATGTAGGATATGTCAGGATGCAAAAGGAAGGGGTTAGAATGCAAGACTGTATCAGCCATTGCCAATACCAGACCGACCATGGGATGTAGTCAGCATGGATTTTGTTCTGGGATTACCAAAATCCCAATGAGGAAATGATTATATTTATGTTGTAGTAGATAGATTTTCTAAAATGGCACATTTCATAGTATGTAGGAAAACTAGTGATGCAACACACATAGCTAATTTATTATTTTCAGAGATTGTGAGATTGCATGGGTTACCTGTAAGTATTGTATCTGATCGAATACCAAGTTTGTAGGGCATTTCTGAAGGACACTTTGGAAGAAACTGGGAGCTAACCTCAGTTTTAGTTCAACATACCATCCTCAAATAGATGGACAAACTAGAGTAGTGAAAAAGAGCTTGGGGAATATATTAAGGAGTTTAGTATATCAAAATCCCAAATAGTGGGATTTGGCACTAGCTCAAGCTGAGTTTGCTTACAATGATACTCCAAACCGAAGCACTGGAATGAGTCCATTTCAAATTGTCTTTGGAATGCACCCAAGAGGTGTGTATGAGCTCAGGAATTTGGGAAAACAGGAAACCATGAGTGCAAGTGCTGGAGAATTTACAGAACATATGCTGAGATTACAGGAAGAAATCAAGAGAAAATTGCAGGAAAGCAGTAAAAAATACAACAAATGATAGATCTGAAAATAAGAGAAAAGGAGTTCCAAGTAGGAGATTTAGTAATGGCATATTTGAGGAAAGAGAGATTTCATACTAAAACTTACAACAAGCTGAAAATGAAAAATATAGGACATTGTAAAATTATAAGAAAATTTTCAGCCAATGCATATGAGATTGAGATACCATAAGGGATTGGAATATACCTTGTATGAAGAAGATACCTCTAAAACAGGTTTTGATTAACTAATAAAAGAAGCCATGAGAATGGTCATGTATATATTTTATTTTTCTTTGTGTTTTTTTGGTGGTAAGAAAAAATGTAAATGCTAAGAAAAATAACATAATAAATGGAAGAGATAACAAAAGGGTACATTACATAACATACAATATATAGTATAATCCAAAACATGTAAAACATATAATGTGTGGCCTTATAATCTCTACGTTTAAAATGAACAAACTTTAAATAATAAACTATATTATAGTACATGGGAGTAAGATCTTAAAACAAAGAACATAAGTGGTGAATTTGAAGGTTCTTCACCAAATCAACTCCCATGCATTGAAATGCATTGCAAAACTTATGACGTGGGAATTAAATAATTCAACTACTGAATCATAAGAAATTGATGAGATTGTTTGAGTGATGTGATCTTTGCTTCCACCTATAAGAATAAAACAAGGATCATAAATGTATATTGTTCCAAAATCCACAACACGAATGTTATTCACTGTGAAAATGCCAAAACTTTATATTGATAGGGACTCCTCGAATATCACATTAGAGATTATATTCAATGGTGAACTGAATAATACATTTGACAATTGGCATATATAAACGTCTGACTGGTGCCCTCTCCACGAAGTTACACCTTGAGATTTCAAAACCTCATCTCATTTATGGCTTGTATACTTAGTTGTTGGCTCTAACCACCATTGGGCATAATTCAAACCATGTTAAATCAAGGATCTATTATTACAACTAACTTATTTCTCAGGGATTGTCATGGATCTGAGAGATGCTGCCATTGATTTCACCAGAAAAGTTTGATCGTCAACGAATACGTTGGTGGAGATATGCATTCTCTGCAACAATAGCTGAGTGTACTTGGACGCAGTCTGAAACAGCATGGTGTCGAGCAAATGCAGGGTGGCGACAGAACAATGATACCATTGGCATGGATAGCAGAGTGTACTTCGAAGCTAGTCTGGAAAATCACAAATGCAATATGGCGGTAGAAACAATGATGACAAAATAAGAGCCAAACCTCATAAACCAATCAACATGTAATAAAATAAAATAAAATTATTAGAAAAAAATAAATTAATTTTATTTATAAAGTTAACTTTATAACTTGGTCTTTAATTTTTAGGTCAAACGGGCATATTCAAATGCGTTGTACCCTGCGGCTGCAGGGATAACAATAAGATACAAGGTAAAACCAATTTTAAAATTGTCATTTGAAGTTATTATGCAGTTTGTTTACTATTTAAAGAGTGGAGTAAATTAACATTTTTTCAAAATGTTGTTCAGAACCATGAATGTTTTTTTCATTCAAATTTTGAATCAGTGAATCATAAGTATCTTCTTGTATCTTTATTTTCTGTGAAATGTGTTTCACTTCCAATGTTATCATATATTATGGAATTTTATTTAATGAATTTTTGGCATATCATGTGTGTTCCTGACATACTAAACAACATTTGACTGCATATTTGAAAATACCTCTAAAAATAACATTATTTAACCCCCTACTAATACGAACCCAATGCACTTTCCCAATTTGACATATCATGTGTGTTCATGACATACTAAAAACTACCCTTAATTTGACTACATTTTTGAAAATATCTCTAAAAGTAACATTATTTAACCCCCTAGTAATACAAACCCAATGCACTTTCCCAATTTAAAAATCCCCTACTTTCACAAAATATTGTAAGTATCTATTTTTTCATTAATTTTTTTTATACCCCTTTATATTTTTTCATTAATTTTGAACTCCATTTTTTATATCTATCAATATAAAAATTATTTGGGGCATATTATATGCTCAATATATTATGTCATTTTTTCTTCAATATATATCCCCCAATATGAACACCCGTCATATGGTATTTCTCCCCAGTGAAGCCACCATGCCATGCACCCTACACAACATATTGAAAATCAAAATATCATGTATTCATCTTTATCTCAAATCCAAGATGAAAAAAACACATATATAGAAAAAAACCGGATACAGATATTTCCAAAGACAACAACCATGCTGAAACATGACCCTATGGCGAAATTGAAATGAAAAAAATCTCCAAAATTTATATAACGGATAACAAACACCTGATCCATTATAGACATAAACATACATGTGCCAGCAATAATGATGGTTTGGCACCATTTCTCATCTTAAGCATCTCTAGTGGTGAAAACCCCATAGTAATGGTATGGGTGGTTCCAGGCTTGTCAAAATGTAGCCATATAAGTCCAATTCCAGCTTCCCTACCAAAAACTTGAAGGACTCAATCATTTTCTCCTCATCCTCCTCTCGAGATTGCTTGGCTCGTTCAACTACTTCGGCCATTTTCTGCTTAACAGATTCTTTCGTCTTGATTGCCTTTTGTGCCATTTCACAAAATTTTTCCTTACCTCCTAGGCTTGTTCTAGGGTTTGATTCCCCTTAGCCTCCCAAGCCTCTTAGTCCCACCAAATTGCTTCAAAAAAATAAGAATTTTATGCTTTTGAATAGGCCATACGATGCCAGAAAAACCATGCGTTGTCAAAACCAAGAGTCCAAAAACATTTAGTAATTTGATTGAGTTAAAATGTTTAGATGAGATAAATAATGATAATATAACAAGGCATACATCTCTTCCATTCTGGGTTGGAGAACACCTCTAGATGCAACGAGTCAAAATGCAAGACATTACAACATCTCTTCCATATGGATGTCGCTTCTCTCAGAGCAATAAAATTATTTTAGAATATTATAAGGAGGTTAAAGCCCTACCATACACTTAATAATTATTGATAATTAAATTAAAATTATATAAGCCTCATTCCAAAATAGGAATGCCTATGAACATAACTAGTGCATCCATATAAATAAAATGACTGGTAAATGTAGTAAGCATCAAAACACTTCCTTTATGATACATTTCACCTTGCTAAAAAAATCATCAAAAGTAGCTAAACTATAACTTTATTAGTACTATTATCATTATTTATAAAAATAATAAATATATAAATAAAACATATATATATATATATTATATATTATATATATATATATATATAGAAAAACATAGAACAAGATTCTCAACCATGTATATTCAACCCCATTTTACCACGGAGATTCTTAATATATAAAAGACTTTGTTACAATATAATGGGACAGTACCATGGCTTATCAATACCACATGCCAAAAAATCACAACTCGTTTCTTTTGACACTTGTTCATATGACATTTTTAATTAATTAATTTAATTAAAAGGATAAAAATGACATAACTACCTTGGAGATAAAACTCAACATTTGATTTGTGCATAGTACTATGAATATTCCATGAAATTTTAATCCATATCATCCACCTAATAATTATTGATAATTAAATTAAAATTCTAACCTATTGACTTAAGTAATAGTATTCATACTATTATTACAAGAAATATTATTAATAATAACACTATAAATAGTACTAATAATAAACTTAATAGTATTATAGTTATAATAATAATATCAAAGTATTAATGTTAAAAGTATTAATAATAAAATTGATAGTATTAAAACTATTGTTAATAATAGTAGTATAAATAATAATAAAGCATAAAATAACAATAATAATAATAGAAGAATATAATAAATAGATAAAGTAGTTACCAAATGGGGTGAAAAACATCATTGAAGTGTGGGAAGGGATGACTTGGCTGCCATCATCCCCCTCGAGTGGGAGGCATCATGGTCCCAACCACTGCATGACTCACACTCATTACCTTGATGATCCACGACAGGCTCAACATCATTAACTAGTTAATGACTTTGGGTGGCATTCGAGAGAATTCTCTTGATGATAGCATGGTGAGTTATAATATGGGTTGGCGAAAGAATACCATTCTCGTCCTTGTCGAGTTGTGCTCATACCTTTCACTCTAGTAAATTCCTCCACACAGACCTAGTTTCTGCTCCTGCATTGTTGTTTCCATTTTATTGAGGGGACATGATCAAGTCCTCTTGACTTGACCTCCCAATTGAGGTTAGTATTTGGCTCTTGCCTAATAAGAAAAATAGAATTTTAGAGATTTTAACTAGGGTGGTTGTTGGGTTGCATTTAGGTACTGTCGAGAGGATGTATGTTGCTATAGGCATGGAGCACCCTTGTAATTGTTAAGTTGCATGGAAAGGCTACCAAGTCCTTACACCCCATCTATCATGGTGGCCACACTTAGGGATGCGTTGGAACTCAGGCATTTCAATGAACTAATTCTATTTGCATTGAATTTTACATTTATTATGGTTGCTACATTTAGATGTCAGTGGAGATGTCCTCATTTTTGGAACATATCCTAGTTTGGTATAGGGGCAGGCTCACTCTTTGCTTTGTGTGACTATGGATAGTTTTCCGCTTTTTTGATTTGGTTATTGGTATTTTCTCTAGTATGAATTCTAAGCCTTTGAAGGTTAGCTTTTCCCTAATTGGAGTTTCTCTTCCACAATTGTCACTACCTTGGGAAGGTTCTCTCCCTTTCTCTCTCTCTCTCTCTCCTATATTTCTTGACTATTTCCTCCCTTGCTTGAACTCTTAAAGACCCCACTTCCTTGTCTCTTGTTCGTTGCACCTTTAGGGAATCTTCCTATGCATCCACCCTCTCACGGTCACCTTCACTCCTCCTTGCCTCCTCTACCATGCCATGACAAAGAGCATGGAGTTGTCATGGTTCCTCCAACAAAGTGGAAGGGAGCACAAGAGCTCATCTTCATGCTCACAATGTGGCCCGTCGCTATCAAATCTACATTCCTAAGAATATTCAACAAGAAAATGATCGTACTTCAACAAAGGTTCTTGCTAATAGGGATAAACTTATTGATGAAGAGCTATTGGCATCAATTCCTGAATGGGTCCCTGGTCTGGGTCACACCCAAGCACACAAAATCTAGTACCTATGCACCATTTAGATTTATAAGAACATCAAGGTACTTCTCATCAAAGTTATTATGGAGTGTAATGAGACTAAAAGAGAAATTCTGCTACATTTGGATGAGCTCCAAATCATGTACATAGATATGGGCCTCAAACATAGGGATATAACTCTCAGGCCAACTTAGATGAAAACCATTCTAAATCATGGAAAAGGTCCATCTTTGCCATGAACCTTAACTCAGCCCATTGGCATCTCCTTCTCTTCTTGAATAACTCTTGTGGCCTACAGTCTTGCTAGTTTAATTTCCAATCTAGGCAATTATATGTTACTAGTTTAAAGTTTTGGGAAGCCATAGTTTTTTGTTTATGATCAGAATTTTAATGTATATGCTATCAACAATATAAATGTTAGTAGACTTACCAACAATTAGTTCAACTAGTTCTTGTTTTTTCTTACAATTTGCACAAAATATCTTCTTTTTTTTCCAATGTTCTGGTTTCCCTAATGGCAAGCCAATGAGGTAAATGAGTGGTTATTGATGTAATATTTTTCATTGAGCCATAGAAGCTGCTTAATTTTAAAATAAAAGGATAAATTAGTAATATTAGTAAATACTACTAAATTGATAGACTAGAACAATAAAATAATAGTATCAATGGTATATAATATAAAAGTATAAATAATCAAGTTGACAAAGAAAGGAGAAAGACACCAAACCAAACTATTTGGAAAACATGAATCAACACAAGAAAGGGAAACAAGATAAAACAAATCATTAATAAGAGAAGAAAAAAAACTAAGAGTTAAAACAAGCACAGAGAAAAAAAGAAACAATAAAAAAAATCAAGGCCATAAAGAAGAGAGAAAGAAAAGGGACACAAAGAACATGAAGAAAAGAGAACCCTAAAGAAAGTAAAAACAAGAGGGCCAAGAAAAGGAAGAATAAAAAAAGGAGCCAAGCAAAGAAGGAGAAGATTAGGGAACTGATCATTCATATGTTGAGGAGAAATTAAGCAACTATGGTGCTTTTATCTTTGGCTTTGAAATTCATTACACTCTCAAACTAAATAGCTTGGTTTGTGATATGGCATGGTGCATTATCTATATGAATGTATTGAATCAATTGCAAGTAATGAACATCCAGGAAACCCTACTTATAGTGTACAGAGCCACCCTAGTCTTCTCACAATTTCTTAGGATGTGCTAACCCATGAACCACTTTCCCAACTTGCATTTAAGTCTATAAGTAAAGGTTTACACATATGAAAAAAGAACAATCTTATTTCTTTTCTTTTCCTTCCAATTCTTTCAAATTAGAAATAAAATCTCCACCCTAACACGTTGCAATGATGAAAGGAATTCTATTACACATTAGATCTTATCATCAAGGAGAGTATATTTCTAGGTTATGGATGCAAGGAGGAGGTAACCATATAATTTTGAGGTCCAAATCCACACTAACTTAGTACAGTGACAAAACTAGAATAAATGCTTAAATGTTTCGTATTTATGGTAGACAAAGCATTTAGATTAGAAACTCAAATATAATTAAGGAATTTTCCAAGAGGAAGGCTACGTAGAAGCAAGGACAAAGAAAACATGGTTTTTTTTTGTGTTAAATTACATCTTTCCACATTCTATATATCTAGAAAAGCTAGGAAGACTACTTAGAGGCCACCCTTTAGAGTTTGTTTAACATGACATCATTGATAACCTCGGGGTTGAGTCACTGTTACCCATAACAAGGATTGTATTTCTAAAACCTTTTGATTGATTCCACCCTCGATCTTTCCACCAAGTAGTTGGATTGGGCATGCCTAACTTAGAAACAAGTCATCTAAGACTAACGTTTGATTTTTCTCAATGTAGGGTTATTTGACATAACTAAAGCTTTGTTTCCAACATGTCCCATGGCTTCAATTAGTGTGTGTAATCCTCAAAGAGATCACTTCTTTCACAATGTTATTTTTCAAACAAAGCCTTCATTGAGACTGAGCTATTTCTTCCAAGGATTTATCTTCATATTGGATTAGAGGAGACCACTAGATGTAATGCACCAAAATGAGTCATTTCTCTTGGAAGGTGATTTTTTATAGCCTCAAAGGCCTTCTAAATACTTTGAACTACAAAGGTACCTTGGATTTCGACTTTTTTCAGATTTCACAACAACAAGGTATAATATTTGGCATTCCATAGTCTCTTTTTACCTAACAGGGTTCCTTGCAAGATGCAATTGCATTGGAGAACTTTCTAGTACTCTTAACCTTCATACCTCCACAATGTGAACCTCTTACTGTACACAGAAATCTTGAGCTTTTTTGAAAGAACATATCATCCATAACCTACCCCACTTCTTAGGGTTGCAATAGAACCTCTAGTTGGCTTGATTAAATCCTAGTTTTCCTTGTAGGTTGGTTGAGAGAAAGTCTTGAAGACAATTCTCTAGCCATTAATATGCAATAATATATGGAATTCAACATGAATACTAGTACATGAATGAGCAGTAGATAACACCTTTGAGAAAATATGGAATCTAGAGAATCCACTTATAAATTTTATTAGTTAATTGTTGCAATACCACCCATTAAAGGGATTTCAACAAATTTTAGAAAGAAAAGGTGATCATTAGGAACTTAAAGGCCTAACCATGTTGAATCCATGACAATAATAGATTGGATAGCCAACCACGAATTCCTTCCTACTCCAACCTATAACATTATGTTTTCGTCATTTGCAAATGATGCAGGTGCATTGGGACTTAGCCAACAATGTGAAAGCTTGTTCACATGTTGTGGCTAAACAGGTTGAAATTCATTGACCGATTGGTCAAAAACAGGTTTTTACTGAGAGGGTTGGATCTCTCAAGGAATTAGTTAGAATTCATTATTGTAATAAGTTAGAGACTGACTTATTTTAGATTCAGAGATAGAGTTGTTTGCATAGGTGTGAGAAAGAGCTAAGAAATAGAAGATTTGTTGTAAGATCTATTAAGAATAAAGATTTTGTTGTTAGATATTGTTAGAGTAATATTCGATTGATAAAAGAGAGGAAAAATGTAATGAGAGGAGAGGATTAAGGAGTGGAGTTAGTGGAGCAAGAGTAAGACAACATGGATTGTATTTTTTTTGAGACAGAGGTATTCATTTTGTGTAATCAGGCCAAGGTCGAGACTCTGTAATGTTATGAATGAAATTAATTTCGTGTGCATAATTACATAAACGACCCATGGAGGCCTTGAATGTTTGTTTTTCCCTGTCTTCGGATGAAATTGGTGTTGGCTCTGTGTTTTGATTCTTTGCAGTAGAAGCACCCGTGGTTAAGGCAAATTTGGTGTAGTTTGGGTCCTCAAGTGGAAAAACCCATTTACACAGAGAAACTGCACGAAACACTTAGCGGATTCGATAAAGCAGACTTGAAATAATATAAATGTCGCTTTTGGGTCTTATCAGGTCCGACATATAAATAACATCGCATCGGAGGAAGGGAATCGACTTGTGAATCACCGAACTCTGATATCGCAACCTAACCGGATCGAAACAGTATAGGGACAACTGGATAGCCTATTGGGTCCACAAAGGCTATTGCATCAGAGGTTTGAAGGGTTGGAGGTATATAGTAAAGCAGATATATGGCAATCATCGATAGCGATTAGAGTTATCGCATCAGACCTCCGCCAAGGGATAGCGCCGATATAAGGGCCTTACAACTGTCGATTGTCAATATTGCGATTCAATCTGAGCCGTCCAATCAGCCAGATCTGGATTTGCGGCAATATTATATAATCTCTTTCCAAAGGGAAAAAAGCTCTATTTTTGAATTTTTCAAAGGTATTTCGGTCCCGAAAGAGAAAAGAATTGTTTAAGCCTTTTGACAGGGCTTTAGGTTCTGAAAGGGAAAAAGGCATAGTTTTCAAGCCAAAGGGGTGTTCGGCAGGGTGATTGTTGGGTTTTATAGATCCAACTGTGGATTAATTAACCATTGTTTTCTGTTTGCGTCATTTGTGGTATCAGAGTAGAAGAGAGGGTTGTTTGCAACGAAAATGCCACCAAGGAGAGGCATCGGTCGAGGAAGACCTGAGGCAAACACAACTCTACTAGAAGAGGTCCGGAGTCTGCGTGTGAGAATGGAGACAATTGAGACAGCCCAGAGAAGAGCACCTGATGAGGGAGATGAGAGCTCTTCATAAGAATCTGTTGAGGAGGAAAGAGTAGAAGACAATGAAATTGCTAAAGTCAACAAGATGTTGGCGAAAGTAGGAGGAAAGCCTAAGGTGAAAATCCCTACGTATGAAGGGAGTCTAAATGCAGAGGAACTAATGGATTGGATTAGAACCATAGACAAGTACTTTTATTATGAAGAGGTTGATGAGAAGAAGATGGTGAAGTTTGCAGTCACCAGATTGAAGGGTCATGCGGCTATCTGGTTGGACGAGGTACAGACATCAAGAACGAGGAAATGAAAATCCAAGATCAAGCAATGGGACAAAATGGTAAGTAAACTGAAAGCCAAGTTTTTGCCTAAAGACTATCATTTGAATCTTTTTAAACAATTTCAAAATTTAAGGAAAAAGGGAATGTTTATTAAGGAATATACAAAAGAAATTTATTAATTGAGTATTAGGGAAGGACATGTAGAAGATGAGATGGAAAAAGTAGCTAGATATATCAATGGATTAAGGTATGAGATACAAGATGAGATTAGCTTTTTAAGTCTAAAAACTATTGAAGATGCCTATCAATCAAGTTTGAAGGCAGAGGAGAAGATATTGAGAAAGCAGAATCAGAGGAATAGAGGAAGGAGCTCAATGAGAGGTAGAGGAGCTACCAGATCTAGAGGACAACAACATCCACATGAAGCAGGAAGCTCAAGTAGCAAACCACCATAGAGGGGTGAAGCTAACAGAGGAAGATTCACACCCAGAGGAAGAGGGCGAGGAAGAGATGTTCAGTGTTATACATGTGGAGAGTGGGGACATATGTCATGGGAATGTCCTCATAATAAACCAGCAAGTCAGAGGAATACAAATGTGGCTGAGGAAAAGCGAGAACCATCTCGACTTATGGAGAAAGAAGAACCCCCCGAAGAAGGTGAATCAATGTTATTAAGAAGAACTTTGCTTAGAATAGAGAAGGAGACCTGGAGAACCTGCGCAGAGGAAGAACCTTTTCAGAACCACCTGTAAATCAAAATGTAAGTGTTGTAAAGTAATAATTGACAGTGGAATCACTGACAATCTTGTGTTCATAGAGATGGTGGATAAGCTTGGGTTAGCAAAGACATTACATCCTACACCCTACAGAGTGTCTTGGTTACAGAAGGGGCATCAAGTCCTTGTGACAGAATAATGCAATGTTGAGATACAAATTGGTACGTATAAAGATGTGATTTTATGATATGTAATGCCCATGGATGTATGTCACATATTATTGGGGAGACCGTGGCATTTTGATCGGAAAGCGATTCATGACGGGAGGAGAAACACCCACACCATAGAGAAGGATGGAAGTAAGCACACGTTGTTGCCATTGACGAATGATGCTGATAAAGGTACGCCTGGAAATAGTATTATATTGATAAGTGGAAAAGAATTGCTACAGGAGGTAGTGAAAAGTGAGGAGTTGCATTTTGCTATCGTGGGAAGGCCAAAGGTAATCTTAACTTCCACAAATTTAGATGATTTTCCTGAAGGAGTTAAAGTTCTGTTAGATGATTTTGCTGATATCATTGTGGATGAATTACTTAATGCATTACCACCGATTAGAAGTATTAGCCATCATATCGATCTAATACTAGGGGCAAGCTTGCCGAATAAAGCTGTGTATAGACTAACTCCTCAAGAAAACATAGAAGTTGGAAGGCAAGTATAGGAGTTGATGGATAAGGGGCTAATTAGAGAAATTCTTATCCCATGTGCTGTACCAACAATACTCAGTCTGAAGAAAGGAGGGGAATGGTGCATGTGCACAGATTCCAAAGCTATCAACAAGATCACAATAAAGCACATATTTCCTTTGCCACGCATGGATGATTTAATGGAATGTTTAAGTAGATCCAAATACTTTACTAAGATAGATTTGAAGAGTGGGTATCATCAGATAAGAATTCAAGAAGGTGATGAATGGAAAACTGTATTCAAAACAAATAGTGGATTGTATGAGTGGTTAGTGATGCCTTTTGGACTCACTGATGCATCCAACACATTCATGAGGTTAATGAATGAAGTCTTGAAGGAGTATGCAGGTAAATTTGTTATTGTTTACCTTGATGATATTTTGATTTTGAGTAAAAGTAAAGAGGATCATTTAGAACATCTTAAGTTGGTCTTAAGAACTCTGCAGAAAGAGAAACTACTAATGCATTTGAAGAAGTGTAGTTTCATGAAGGAAGAGTTAGTGTACTTGGGATTTGTATTTTTAAAGCGGGCTTGAAGATGGATCCGAAGAAAGTCCAAGCAATTTGGAACTGGCCTACTCCATAAGCATATTTGAGGTAAGAAGCTTCCACAGACTTGCAAGTTTTTACAGAAAGTTTATAAGAGGTTTTAGTCAAATTTGTGCACCAATCCTTGAGACAATCAAGGAGATCAAACAACCATTTCAATGGATAAAAGCAGTAGACAAAAAATTTAATTTGCTAAAGAAGAATATCATAGAAGAGATAATTTTAGCATTGGCTAATTTTGAGAAAGTCTTTCAAGTAGAAACAGATTCTAGTGGGGTAGTAGTTGGCACAGTTATGGGTCAGGAGCAAAGGCCAATAGCATATTTCAATGAGAAACTGAATAATGCAAAGAAGAAATATTCTTCTTATGATAAGGAGTTTTATGTTATTGTGCAGGCTTTGAAAAAGTGGAGACATTACTTGATTCCAAAAGAATTCATATTATATTAAGACAATCATGCCTTACAGTTTATCAATAACCGGCTGAAGCTGAATTAGAAGCATGCCAAGTGGGTAGAATTTCTGCAGAGTTTTACTTTTGTAATAAAGCATAAGAGTGGTAAGTCTAATAAAGTAGCAGATGCATTGAGGAGGGTAAGTTTTATTATGCAAGAGTTTAAAGAGGGTGTTGTAGGATTTGAGGAAATGATTGAAATGTACAAGGATGATGAAGATTTCAGAGATATCTACACAATAGTTCAGAATCCAATGAGCCATAATAGAAGTCAGTGGATGGACTACCTCATTCAAGGAGGCTTATTATTTAAAAGCAACAAGTTGTGTATTCCCAAATGTTCCATGAGGGAAAACATAATCAAAGAGAAACATAGTGGAGGGTTATCTAGTCATTTTGGACAAGATAAAACCTTCACTCAGGTGAATGATTTTTATTATTGGCTGAAAATGCAAACTGATGTTAAGAATTTTGTTGAGAAATGTAGGATATGTTAGCATGCAAAAGGAAGGAGTCAGAATGTAGGACTGTATTAGCCATTGCCAATACCAGACCGACCATGGGATGTAGTCAGCATGGATTTTGTTCTGGGATTACCAAAAACCTAGAGAGGAAATGATTCTATTTATGTCGTAGATAGATTTTCTAAAATGGCACATTTCATAGCATGTAGGAAAACTAGTGATGCAACACACATAGCTAATTTATTATTTTTATAGATTGTGAGATTGCATGGGTTACTTGTAAGTATTGTATCTGATCGAGATACCAAGTTTGTAGGGCATTCTTGGAGGACACTTTGGAGGAAACTCGGAGCTAACCTCAGTTTTAGTTCAGCATGCCATCCTCAAACAGATGGACAAACTGGAGTAGTGAACAAGAGCTTGGGGAATATATTAAGGAGTTTAGTATATCAGAATCCCAAACAATGGGATTTGGCACTATCTCAAGATGAGTTCACTTACAATGATACTAACCGAAGCACTCGAAAGAGTCCATTTCAGATTGTCTTTGGAATGCACCCAAGAGGTGTGCATGAGCTCAGGAATTTGGGAAAACAGGAAACGAGGAGTGCAACTGCTGAAGAATTTGCAAAACAGATGTAGAGATTATAAGAAGAAGTCAAGAGAAAATTACAGGAAAGCAGTAAAAAATACAACAGAGTGTAGATTTGAAAATAAGAGAAAATGAGTTCCATGTAGGAGATTTAGTAATGACATATTTGAGGAAAGAGAGATTTGCTACTAAAACTTACAACAAGCTGAAAATGAAAAAGATAGGACCTTGTAAAGTTATAAGAAATTTTTCAGCCAATGCATATGAGATTGAGATACCAAAAGGTATTGGAATATCCCCCATTTTTAATGTTGTAGATTTATATCCATACAAGGAGGCAGAGACATAATTGCAAGAGGAAACTACAGGAGATGAAGTTCAAACTGTGAACTAGGAGGAACAAGTACTAAAAACAGTCAAGAAAGAAGTTGAAGCTATTTTGGATCAAAGAGTATCCAAGAAAACCAAAAGGAAGACTTATTTCCAATATCTAGTCAAGTGGAAAGGACAACCAGTGGAAGATTCCAGTTGGTTGACTACAGTAGAACTACAGAAGTATGGAGTAAGTCCTGAAAGCTTGAAGGAAAATTCTTTTCTTCCCCGAGAGTCTGATGCAGGAGCATCAGGACTTAGCTAGCAATGTGAAAGCTTTTTCACATGTTGTGGCTAAACAGGTTGAAATTCATTAACTGATTGGTCAAAAACTGATTTTTACTGAGAGGGTTGGATCTCTCAAGAAATTAGTTAGAATTCATTATTGTAATAAGTTAGAGACTGTCTTATTTTAGATTCGAGATAGAGTTATTTGCATAGGTGTGAGAAAGAGCTAAGAAATAGAAGATTTGTTGTTAGATCTATTAGGAATAGAGATTTTGCTGTTAGATATTGTTAGAGTAATATTCGATTGATAAAAGAGAGGAAAAATGTAATGAGAGGAGAGGATTAAGGAGTGGAGTTAGTGGAGCGAGAGCAAGACAGCGTGTATTGTATTTTTTTTTAGACAGAGGTCTTCATTTTGTGTAATTAGGCCAAGGCCGAGACTCTGTAATGTTATGAATGAAATTAATTTCGTGTGCATAATTACATAAACAGCCCGTGGAGGCCTTGAATGTTTGTTTTTCCCGGTCTTCGAATGAAATAGGTGTTGGCTCTGTGTTTTCATTCTTTGCAGTAGAAACACCCGTGGTTAAGGAAAATTTGGTGTAGTTTGGGTCCGCAAGCCGAAAACCCATTTACACAGAGAAACTGCACGAAACACTTAGCGGATTCGATAAAGCAGACTTGAAATAATATAAATGTCGCTTTTGGGTTTTATCAGGTCCGACGTATATATCGCATCACATCGAAGGAAGGGAATCAGCTTATGAAATCACCGAACTTCGATATCACAACCTCACCGGACCGAAGCAGTATAGGGATGATTGGATAGCCTATGAGGTCCGCAAAGGCTATCGCATCGGAGGTTTGAAGGGGAGGTGGTATATAGTAAAGCGGATATATGGCAATCGCTGATAGAAATTAGAGTTATCGCATTGGACCTCCGCTAAGGGATAGCGCTGATATAAGGTCCTTGCAACTGTTGATCACCGATATTGTGATTCAATGTGAGCCATCCAATCGGCCAGATCTGGATTTGCGACAATATTTATATAATCACTTTCCAAAGGGAAAAAAGCTCCGTTTTGGCATTTTTCAAAGGTATTTCGGTTCTGAAAGGGAAAAGCATTGTTTAAGCCTTTTGATAGGCCTTTAGGTTCCGAAAGGGAAAAAGGCATAATTTTCAAGCCAAAGGGGTTTTATAGATCCAACTGTGGATTAATTAAACCATTGTTTTCTGTGTGCGTCAGCAAATTGGAGCTTGAGGCTTCAATCAAGATGTGAAAAAATTCCATGGTGTTGTCCACCAATGTTTTTTCCTCAAAGATGCCAAGAAAACAGAAGTTAACAACATGTCCATTTTAACCATTTGACTAGTGTTAGGGCCAAGGAGGGGAATAATTTCAACGAGACTATGAGAAGTTTGATGATGAGGAAAGTAGCCTGGAGCCTTTACATCTAGAACACATAAGTTTGGGGCTAGATTGTAGCCATTTCCATCCATTCTAAATATGGCAACTTCCTCAAAATTAATTACTTGAATAGCATATAAACTCAATGATTCATAATATCAAGTCTTTGTAACTCAAAGAACAAATTGGGCAAAACCAAGTCTCTATAACATGGCCAAGATAAAAGGCCATTCAATGTAGTCATATACTTTTTCAAAGTCTAACTTGATAAATAACATTCCATCCCATGCATATAGCCCATTCCATATTCTTTTAAATAACCACTACATTATTAAGAATACACTTTTTTTGATAAACCTTGTCTTGTTTGTTTAATGATCATATATTGAAGTCACACACAACATCATCTTTAACCAAAATCTTATAAAAAAATAAGAAAATTAATTGGACTCAAACTTAAACAAAAATCTTATAAAAAACAATAACAAAAATAATTAACCTATATTAATAATTTTCTCTAAATTCATTGTTTTTTGAAATAAACATATAAATCTTATATATTTATAAAAAAAATTTAACCTATCAAAGTTCATAAAACCTATAATCATATATATATATATATTCTCTTTAATCACATATTCTTTCCTCTAATTTGAAAAAACATTACCAGCAGCTTCAAATTTCTTGCAGGTTCTTTCCCACCATAAAAAAAACAACTTTAAACTTGAATAAAAATATAACCAAAACGATGTAATTATGGCTAAGCCATTCTATTCTCCCTCTTTGTCGTCTAATTTAGAGCCCCAAGCTTTGCAGCGGCCATCTTTATCACTCATCTCGAAAGCTCCCTATTTAACGGGGGCGTGTAGCCTAGTTGAACATGCATAACTATGTAAAATAATTAATATTAAAATTTTGAAGCGTCATGCTCTGTAAAATATTGAAGCGACCTCCAAGTATTTCAGGTCTCTAAAATGTTTAGCTGAAATAGTCATCTACCGTAATAAGGAATGATTTAAAACAGCTAGGTTTATTCTGAATTTGTGTCCAAAAAAAACCTAGTGGATACGAAGATGAATTAAAATTTAAAGGGTTCTCCTTCTTATTTGTTTGGTTTAAACGTTTAAGGCATCGCCATTTTAACCATCCAATTATTTATATATTTTTTTAATTTTCAACCATATTATTTTTATCTTAATATTTGTTTGAATTTGTCTGTGGATTTTTAATTTTTTTGAAAGCTCATCCACGTGGGTTTTGTCTCTAACTCGTGGATTTTACTTCTCATATACTCTCACCACTCAACTAGTCACACCATCTCACAATTAGCACCACGAAGATCTCAACTAGTCCCACCATCTCACAATTACCACCACGACTATGTGCAGATAGGGATGGCAGGTCTATTGAATTAATGTTGTAAATGGCTTAGTTCATAAATTTGTTTACATTTTTAGCTGGAATCTATTAAAAAAATTAATCTTTAAATTATTTTTAGTAGAAATAAATTAACATTATAAAAAGACTTTTGAGATATTTAAAATTTTGAAGCTTAATAATTATAAACCAAATTATACAGAAATTTCTGCACGATAATAGAATAAACTTTAAAGTTTGAAAAACAAAAAAATACACAATTAATAT
>APFE030639147.1:246613-271175 GCA_000404065.3 Pinus taeda | reverse complement strand
CTAAAAAAAGCATGATTTGTATTAATATAAAAGATATTTACAAAAAAGATATTTACAAATGAGAAGGTTCTGTAAAGAGCTAATAACATGTTTTGAAACTGGAGAATTTTGCTATAAGATAGGAAAAAGATCAGGGCCATCATATAAGCATAGAACAACTCAATTCTCTGGATCATGGTATGTATTAGAAAGATAGACAGATAGTGAGGAGCCAAAAACACATATATATTCGGGACCCATCACTCATATGAGTCAAGGGATAGACAACTTACCTATATATGAAAGGAAGTCGCTTGATTTTAAAGAAGGCAGAAACTAGTAGAAATCTAGGTAAGTGGAAGGGTGAAATCTTCTATCAGGTAAATTGAGTCTTGAATTTGTACCTCCATTTTCCATATGCCAGGATCTATTGCAAGGCCCTTCTTTGACAAGTTGTCCGCTTGAGAATTCAGAGACCTATCCACATGGTTAATTGTGAAAGACGTATTACTGTTCAATAACATTTTTATCCTATTAATCCATCCTGTAAGAAAGAGATTCTTGTTTATTAGCTTCCATGAAGCCAAACCTATTATATTTTTGAATCCCCATATATGTGCAGCAATTTAATATTCAGGAAAGAGCTAAGCTTTAGAAGGCCCACTAAAATCATTGCCTCGGCCTTATTGTTTGTACCTCGTTCACCATGCCAATATATGGAGTAATGTAGATCTTCGGTCATCAATATAAAAACTCCACACGCACACATGCCTCTTGGAGCAGCTCCATCAAAAAATGCCCTTGGGAAACCCATCAACCTTATTGTATGGTTCCTTGGAATATGTGATTTCCCTGAAGACAATTTTTTAGGAATGGAAAAATACATAGAAGTGATTTGTACTAACAAAGGCATATTTGAATCTTTCTCATCACATAATATGACATTGTTCCTTTTCTTCCAAACTGTCCAGAAAAGCAAAAGAGGAATTGATCTAAGAGAGACTTTCTGTGAGCTCCAACAGGGTATAGCCTCTTGGACATCTGAGTGATCTACCAGTGGGAAACCAAAGAAAACTGTAATTTTCTTCATAAGTATATCTACAAGTGAGAAAAATATGATTACTGCTTTCTTCCCCATTTTTACAAAGGAGACAAATACTAGGACCTGACCAATTTCTTTTTTGGAGATTCTCCCACATAAGGATTTTGTTATGAAATGCAAGCCAGAAAAAATGTACGATTTTGTTAGGCACCCCAATGTTCCACAATGATGTGGGAAAAATGTGTTGAAATCTGAGTAGAATGGACCTTGTCAAAACTAGATAAATATCTTTGACTTTTAATAAGTCCTATCTCATAACACCTCTCCATATATCTGTTATCAATATTTTAATAAAACCTATACATATATCTATTATCAATATTTTAATAAAATTAAAAATCAAAATATTTAGTTCTATATATGAAATAAAAAAAAAAAATTAGAGAATTTTATAAAAAAACTACCTTTTAAAAATTTAAATCCAGCAACCCTTCATGAATTTAAAAATAAAATAATTTTTACTCATTCTTAACGTCAAATAAAAATAAAAATATAACCATAGCTATTTTTAAATCTCTCAAACCTTCATGAATTTAAAAATAAAATAATTTTTACTCATTTTTAACCTCAAATAACAATATAACCATGACTCATTATGACTCATTATATTGACTCAATTATAATACTATGCAGATTTTTCTGAAAAAAACCATGGCTAACCAATCCAATTCTTCATCAATCTCCTTCAAAATATAATCAAACCGATATGACCATGCTTCATTATTCTTTTCATAAATAACCACGCGGCCTTCTTCATCACGAAGTGTCGGAAAATGCGGTGTTTAAAGAATCTGACATTCTCCTTAAACACGTATTCTGTAATAAATAAATTAAAAAAACCAAAAACCCTATTCCGGTTAGTTCCCGGTTAGTTCAGTACGAGTTCAAATATAGTTAATATTAAAATTTAAAATAAATATTATAGATGAATTTCCATCTAAAAACAGAATCCAAGGGTTACCAAAAGAAAGGATGATTTATAACCGCTCATATTAGTTTGAATTTGTATGCTGCTCATATTTTTCGAAAAAAAGCCTTCAGATGCAAGGCCATGGCGGTGGATATGAAGATAAGTTAAAATTTAAATTATAGATAAAAGCGGACCTGAGAAAGCACTAGAATTTGGAGAAAGTATGTGACCGTTTGAAATGAGGGGGATATATAGCACTCCAGCAGAATAATTTAACCTCATCTCTTCTGTTTTCCGAATTGGCTTGTTGTTGTTGTTTGTTTGGTCCAAGGCATGGCCATGCCTGTTTATTGGTTTCAACAGTCAATTTTCTTTATAGATTTTTCTAATTTTCAGCTGGCGTCTGTCTTTTTCTTCACTTTGTGTTTGGATTGGTTGGTTTTATTTTATTTAATTTTGGTTTGACGCGGAGCAGAAGAGATGTAATGCATGATTTCGAATTTCGATGGAGGAAAATCACCAGAGCAGGTATATTTTTTTTGGTTCAACTTGAGTTGATATAATATATTTATATAAATGTTTTAGCAATAAATATATACATAATGGGATGTCCTCTGTAATAATGGAGGATGCTCTCTGGTAGATAATGGTTTAGAAACTTAGATAGCTATGCATGTAGTTTAAACGGCTGCTAGATTGTTTCCTTTTTGAGTTTTCATCCTTTATTTCTATTGCAGGGTTTTAGGTATTCAGATAAAGGTCATTGGGATTTCATCCCAATACGAGAGAGTAAGTAATTCGAGGTAAAGTGTTTTCAATACTGTCCGACTCCTCCAGTTTACTTGATTGGTCATTTGCTTATCTAGAGTCTCTGTTCTGTTGATAGAATTTGCCACGATGTCTGTTCTGTTGATAGAATTTATTTTTCTATGACAGGTTGTTCCGGTGCCGTAGTTAGCAGTTCTTCCAGATCATGGACTTACATAGAAATTTATTTTTCTATGACAGGCTGTTCCGGTGCCGTAGTTAGCTGTTCTTCGGGACCATCTTGGATGTGTGGAATCGGCGGGTTTGTCATTTCGTTACATTCCATCATTCTTGTGAGTACAACCTCCACATACGAGAATCGCCACGATCCAGGTACGGATACATTCTGCCATGATTGCTCTCTGTCATGCGCAGTAATTACGAGCCGTCATTTGGTTTTGGTATGTAACACGTCAGATTATTAATGTGATGAGAACAATGCATGTGACATGTGCCTTGGCTTTAGTGTTTTTCCCATTCCCATTTCGTTCGTTCTTTATTTTGTCTTGGGCCATATTTTAAAAGTTTTGTTTGGCTAGTAGTTATTTAATTTGTTTAATTAAAATTGATATCATACGATTAAGTTCTGTATATGTTAAATGCTATCGGGTTTTTTATTTTGGTTAATTTTTAACATTATAAATGATTTTAATAAAAAAAATAGTATTAAAGGTTTTGTAATTTTAATATATATATAATTCCAACTCTTATATATTAAATAGTAATTAAATTATATATGTTGGGTGTGTAGTTTTTAAAATTTTTGGAATATATATGTATATAATATTATTTTTTGTCTCTTATAATTTTAATTTTTGAAATTTAAATATATATTAGTGGATTATTTTTTTTTATTGATTCTATAATACAATTTGAAAATGGTTTAGGCTTTTTCATTTGGATATGGATTTTTAATCAAAATTTTAATTTAATATATTTAGTAAATTTTTTTATCTTCTTATAGAGGTAGATGGTGGATTCTTAATAAAAGTATTAATAAAATTTCCATGTAAACTATACCAATTGACAATATAATTAATATAACTAGTTGCTTTTTCAGTATGGTTTTTTTTTAAGATAACCAAACAATCTTCAATTAGATATGTAGATTCAAATCTCCAAGAAAACCATTTGGTCAAACATCCTCAAACATCCTTTAAAAGTTAGAATTAAGATGTTTAATAAATAATTAAAATGTTTAGCAATCTCTTAGATCTGGGTAATCAGGATGTTTAGTAAAGAATTTTATCTCATCATAAATATAATGTATTCTTTATTAATAAAAGCATGAGTAAGATTTCCATGTCAACTACTAATAAGATTTCCATATCAACTACACTAATTGAGAATATAGTTAATATAACTAATTACTTTTTCCCTTGTGATTTTTTTTTTTTAAATAACCAAACCCCTTTAAAAATTAGAAACCTCTAATCTCAGTTTTGTAGACCATGTGTGAGAGCCTCATACATGCTAATCCCTTAATGTCCTTGTTAATTTGGTAATCTCCTCTTAGGTGATCACTATGCTCTTTGTTAATCTGGTAATCTCCTCCTAGGTGATCACTATGCTCTTTGTTAATCTGGTAATCTCCTCCTAGGTGATCACTGTGAGCCTTGTTAATCTGGTAATCTCCTCACATGTTAATCCCGTAATCTTTTTGTTAATTTGGTAATCTCCTCCTAGGTGATCACTGTGCGCCTTGTTAATCTGGTAATCTCCTCTTAGGTGATCACAGTGGTCTTCCATGGTGTAGTGCTTTTTTTAATTTGAAGCAAATCTTTGCGAAGAAATGGCTTAGTCCTTTATATCACAGGTTAGCTTAGTCAAAACTTCATCCAAGAAGATTGTTTCATGTATATAATTATGTAATCACAAGTCATTTTAGTGCAATTTTGGAGTGAACTTCACTTGTGTTTGGGGTGTTGGTTTATTTGTTTGCACAAGCCAGCTCCTGCAACCCTCTACTTGACAATGTGGGGTCTGGGTCTGAGAGACCTAGTGCAGAGTATAAGGCTTCATTCAATTGGATAGGTGAACTGGAGAGGACAAGACACTTGATCATTGGCCTTTATTGCTCTTCCAACATTTGTATTTTCATAATAACAAACTTTTCCAAAACTTCAAAGCAACATGGCAATCTTCTCCTGAACAATTCATAATACTATTCGTTTTTGAGTTCTTTCTCTCTTCTCTGCATTCGCATTGCTTCCACTTGATTTAGATCTACAGCCCAGGAATACGGATCTCCATGGAGTCAACACAATGTGTTTTGAATGGTGCCCTGTTCAGTTTCCATTGCAGTTCCAAAAGTATTCACGGTGAGGTAAACCAAGAGAAACTGGTCAGTTTCCATTGCAGTTCCAAAAGTATTCACGGTGAGGTAAACCAAGAGAAACTGGTCAGAAGTTAAGAGTAATAAAACATCAGACACAAAATTAAGAACAAATGCTTCAATGCTTTCAGTAAGATGGAAATCACCAAACTATCTTCTGAAATTAGTAGCAAATTCTATCATTTAAAATAATGGTAGCTTAGCTTTCCTTGAATACCCATGGAGAAACCCATGTCTGCTATACTGAAATTTACATGGGCAATATGTTCCAATTTCCTTAACACATTGCCAAAGAAAGTCATGATCAGAACCTTGTAGATCAAACACCCAATATCGAAATCCACTAACTGAAGATGATGAGTTGCGGCATCGGCTCAACTCTCATCCTGAAATCTTCAATCTGCTTGGCCTTATATGCAGAATTCTCTGTTTCATCAACTGTCCCAAGTTCTTAATATATTTGAGGTGCCACAATGCAGGTGTTCAGCTAACATTTGTATATGGGATATTAGCTTTATCCCGCCTTCTGTGAATCTCCATGATCAAAGCAAACAAGGCCTACACATTGTATGCCACTGTGAAGCAGCCCATAGAATGGCATGCAACACCTCTCCTCATTTACCAAACCCCAGGCATGCAACACCTCTCCTCATTTACCAAACCCCATACAATAATCAAGAAACTGTCCAGCCAAACCATAAACAATTTGCCTAAGTGTGTGATTGCAACATTGCACAATCAAAGCTAATAGTACCGACTCTGCTGCCAACCAAATCTAGTCCTCCACCTCAGATGTTATTTTTATCTTGTCCACATATAGAAAGTAGAATGTACAGTCACAATTTGCCACACTGTCTCTCTCTTTGGGCCTATATAATTATTTTTCTCCTACGACAGGGGTCGGTTTGCAGAATAAGGATGTGAAATTAGGTGGAGTTCTTCCGGATCATCTTGGATGCGGAATTGGCGGGTTTGTCATTTCCATCGTTCTGGTTGGTACAGCCTCCATGAACCAGATTAGCCAAGATGCAGGCACCGATACATTCTGCCATTATTACTCTCTGTCAGGCGGCCTAGTTATGAGCCGTATTGATCTCGGACCCATTAATGTTCATTTGTTTTTGTTTGCCAAGTATGCCTTCTCCCACAAATGGCGTTGATGAGCTCTGATGATGGCATTCCATTAATATAGAATTTGTTTGTTTGTTTATTTGGTTTTGGTTTATAGCATGTCAGGTTATAAATGTTATGTGAACCGTGTATTTTACGTGTGCCGTGTGCCTTGGCTTTTAGCGGTTTTACAATTGCCATTTCGTTCGTTTTTATTTTGTCTTGGGTTCATATCTTAAAAGGTTTTCTTGGTTAGTAGTTGACTAGGTTAGTTAATAAAAATAAAAATAAATATCATATTATAAGTTCTGTATATATTAAACGCCACTGAGTTTTGAGTTTGCTGAATTTTTAACGTAATACAGGATTTTAATAATAAAAATAAATAGGATTAAACTTTTTGTAATTTAAAAATATGAACATTATACATATCTATTTTAATATGGTAAGTTTTTTGTTTTTAATTTGTACTTATTTTTTACTTTGGTTTTAGAATGTAATTTGAAAATACTTTATAGCCTTTCTCATTTGGATATAGATTCTTAATCAAAACATTAAATTAGGGTGTTTAGTAAAGAATTTTATTTTCTTATAAATGTGAATTTTTAATGAAAACACTAAATTAGGGGTTCAGTAAGATCTCCATGTCTACAAAACTAACCGAGAATATGATTCATAACCTTTTATGTGAGGTTTTGAAGGATCATTTAGGTCTCTTTCTTAACCTCTTAGCAAGCTTGAGATAAATTATTGTTAGGTCAAGTACAAAACAAAGAAACCAATCTCCTTTTCAAAAATCTGGATTACAAGGTCATTGCATAATTGACATTACAATTTACAGATGACAAGGTAGATAACATATTGAAATATGACATAGATTTCAGGTTATGGTTGAATTGGATTTTAGCGAGTTTTGTCATCGTTATATGGATCATCCCTAGGAAAGCTATCAAATTGCACCAGCCATGTTTCATTACTATTTCTTTTAGTATCTAAATGCAAAACAGGGCTGTCAATAGTCCCACTATATCCATTTTCAATGGTACCAGAGTTAGTGTAAGACTGATTTTCCGTGAGAGAAATTTTATCAGGAATCACCCATTTAACATAATGCTTGTTGCTTAGGCAGCCTTTGTTCAGTATTTTCTTTCTGCAATTTTCTTCATCTGATTTATAATGGGGGTTATCATCAGAAGTTATGTAGAAAGATCCCCTTTTTAAGTAAATATGACAAACCTCAGCTCTGAATTCTTCTCTTCTCTGTGACACCTATCTGAAATAAGAGGGAGCAACTCTTCTAGCATGAAATCAATCCTACACTTCAAGTTAGCATCATCACTGAAAACAGGTGGGAAATCAGAATGTACTAAGTGTGATCTGAGATCATTTACTTGCAATTTGATGCTATTATTATTCTAAGTTGTTCATTATGTTGCATAAGGTCTTCATATCCAAGGTTGCCATATGGTTGCTTGAGGACTGTTTTATCAGTGCCAGAGTCCCAAAACCATGATCTGAAACTGAGCTTTTATCTTCACTCTCCTGGCCATCAAACTGATTAGTAGTGATGTCATCATGTGATTCACTACAACCATGGTTTTCTGAAGGGACATCATCATTGCCATTTAGGTGCTTATTATGTTGCATAGGGTCTTCATATCCAAGGCTGCAATATGGTTGCATGAGGACTGTTTTATCAGTGCCAGAGTCCCAAAACCATGATCGGAAATTGAGCTTTTATCTTCACTGTCCTGGTCATCAAAGTAATCAGCAATGATGTCATCATGTGCTTCACTACTACCATGGTTTTCTAGAGGGACATCATCATCGCCCTTTCTTTAGTGGTTACCTCATCAACAATGCCTTTATCATTTTTTATAAAATCAAGAAGACCTTCCTCCTGTAGGGATGCTAATAGTTCCTAATATGCATATGCTTGAGAAACTCTTCAATGAAAACCTCAAAAGAAGGTATGCTCCTTGGACTGCAGGAATATTGCATCCAGTCCATTTGCTTTTCTCTGAACGATGAGAAAAATTATCTTGTCAAGATGTCCTTGTGTCTTTCGTCAAATGTAAACATACAATGTAAATGACAAGGTATGTGGAATAGCAGGGAAAGAATCACCATTAAACGTTGGAAGGTTCTTGTTACATTTTGGAGGACACTGATTTGGGTATCCTGGTATGTCCTTCATATCCAAAGTAGGATACATTCCATGCAATCCCAAGGAGTCATTTTCCACCATATACAAAGTTAGAGCTCAAGAACATACGAAATTTTCATAAGTTGCCAAGGTGAGTTGTAGATGCTTTCACAATGATTCTTATCTCACCACAATGATTCTTATCTCACCCTACAAGCATGAAGTCTTCGAAATCTGTAAAGAACAAGATCTTTGTAATTCTAATGAAGTCACCTCGATGATCACATATTTTCAAGAGCAAAACTTCGTCCAATCTCATCTTTCAAGAAATATATTTTATCCTCTGCAACAATGCCAAAAACATTATCACACAAACTCGAACTTCTTGAGAAAAAGTCCAAAAGTGCAAGTGTGATCCTAGCGTAACTAAGAGCGGGGTCACTATCACCTCACCAAGCCTCTCTCACCTTAGGATGGCTCTCCTCGGGCTCGATGGGGGAATCCCTAGGTGAAGATTGATAGGATTTTAGGGGAAAAGAACTCAAGGTTATATGAAGAGTAAATCTAGGAAAAACGCTTTTTTTTAAGAAAACAATTTAGGGTATGAAAGATGATGGGAGGACTAGAGACTAGTGTCTTTTCATTGGGCTAGTGTAGTCGACTAGGTCTCCCTTGAGAAGACAATGGATATAGGATGATGACTAGGGTGAAAAGGTTTGGGAGGACAAAGAAGAAGTATTTTGCTGCTTTGTTGACTTCAAAAAGGCATTTGACACAATCCTTAGAGATAAGTTGTGGCGTAGAATGGAAGAACTTGAAATTCCTTTGCATCATAGAGCTGTTGTCCATAGACTTTATGAAGAAGTGAAAGTCAAAATCAGAACCTTAGTAGGTATTTCAGAAAGATTTAGAAGTGACATTGGAGTCAAGCAAGGTTGCCCTCTGTCTCCTACTCTTTTTGGCTTATATATTGATAAACTGGAAGAGTGGATAAATCTACAAGGTGGAGATGGTGTTTGGTTGGGGGAGTGTGTGATAAAACTTCTTTTATATGCAGATGATCTTGTATTTATTTCTAAATCGGCCCATGGATTGCAAATGTACCTATATGCCCTTGAGCATTTTTGTAGAGAAGTGGGGATGCAAGTCAATACTAGCAAGACCAAAATAATGATTTTCTCTAATAAAAGGAAGCGAAGCCAACATATGTTCTTCTTTGAAGGCAAGATTCTTGAAGAAGTAAATGAGTACAATTACCTTGGGATTGATTTCAACAACAAACTTAATTGGGAGGACTGTAAAAGGAAGAGAATTTTAGGAGGGTGGAAAGCATTATATGCTCTTCAAAACAAAGTTAGAGAGATAGGGTTATGGGATTGGAAAATGACAAATGCTTTTTGGACTCCTAGTTTGTCCAGTGATGCTATATGGGTGTGAATTGTGGGCTAGTAGCACCTCCATCTCAAAATGGAAATAGATTGAGAAAATCCAAAAATGCTTGATCATGAGCAAGTTCAAAATAAAAAAATTCGGTTTTTTGGCATTGTCTTTTTAGTGAGGGGATGGTTGGAAAGTTGGGCTAGCTCATCATCAATTTGAACAAGAAAAAGATTGAATTGCAAAAGACAAAAAGCAGGGAACTAATAGTCCCATAAACTATTTTTAGTCTCTTGGACGTTAAAATATCATTTCATTTCATTTCATAATCCTGATTGTGAGCCTTATGCGTTACTCATTAATTTTCATGTGTTTTTGTTGGAAAGTATGGCTATTAGGGCTAAAGCGTAGCATTTGTTTTTTTCCTTTGATTTGTTGTAGCATGTTAGGTTATTATACGTTGGCTTTAGCTGTTTTTTTTTTCCATTTTCTCTTCATTCTTTTTTCATTGTCAGTTTTCTTGATTTAATGGTGGTTAGATTATTTTAATTTTTTTTTTGTTAAGCTTGGTAGGACCATTACATTTTCTATTAGATATAAACAAGTTTAAACCACACAGATAAACCGAGTGGCCTCAACTTGCCCCGAAGGGAAACCAAGTTTGTTGGCCATCGGTCCGCAGTATAAGCCATCCAAAAACAATACTATCTTTGTCTTTCCAGCTAGGCTAGATATGTCTCTACTTCATGATCAAACACTACATAACTATATAAACTGATAATTGCAACATGGGAATTAAAAGCTATCCACATAAGACAAAATTATGCATGGGTGTTGTTCTAATCCTTCTTCTCCTTTGAGACAGATGCAACAGGTGTCGGTCCTAGGCAGATGCACTAGGCATACCATAGAGTTCCAGGATGCAAGGGATATGGCGGTCAATTCTGTCCAGCCGAATATCCAGCTTATGCAGTTGAAAGAGGATTTTCTCCATATCCTTCTTGTAGTTCAACAATCCTTGTAGTGTCACCGCCATCCCCACAGAGATCTGTTCCATAGCCTTGCCTAATAGACTCTTCAGGAGCCAATACAGGTACAGAGTTTGCTTGAACTGAGTCATTCTTCCTCGGGTGTTTCTTGGATCCGGGACTAAGGTCCTCTAGTTGTCCATCTCCTCCTCTGTCTCACTGCCTTGTTTCACTTCCTCTTCTCATTCTTCCAGCAGCTTCTGGATGTCCTCATCCATCCCCTCATGGTAAGCTTCTAGTGCCTCTGTTATGAGATGTTCGACTGATTTTCTGCCTTTCCGTGGCTCCGACGTGCTTGGCCCCTTATCTTGCCTGGGTGTTTGGCCTCTTCTACCACGTCCATGGCCTCACGCAGCATGCCCCATACCCTGTTGTCCTGAGCACTGATGACATCTGCAGTAAGTTAGCTTGAAACACAGGATTGAAACTATATACCACCTCACCCATTCCTTATTACTTGCAGAGGGGTACCTCTTGCCTTGCTTCTCTTCTCTGCCTGTTCTACCCACAGTCATGCTGGGGTGGGTCAGAGCCCACAACCCCCAATGGAAAAGGCCCCGGCCCCAGCCCTTTGGCGCACCCTTCCCCCTCTCCAATTCTCTTGGTCGTATGTAGGTCTACCATCCCATACCCATGCCAAGCTTACGTTCCCCCCTTGCATTCTGTTATATACCAGCTATGGCTCGGATTCCTATCCCCCATTGCCTCTGTCTTAGAGCTCTTGCCTCTCGGTTCCCCCCAGCTTGGTCTCCACCCACACTTTATGGGCTTACCCTCTCTCTGGCATGGGTTCCAGGTAACCCAGTGCTTACTATGCAAATCTTGGGTATGGCTGCATTCTAGGACGCCTACCAGTTGCTTTCCCCTGCCCCCATCTATGCTCCACTGCCCCTCCTGCGTTACCTGGCGACTAACAAGCTTCCCCCCCCCCCCTCGTCGACAGAGCGTGGAGCTTCCCATCCTAACAATAGGCAATTGCCCCCCAACTATCATGGGTTTCACCCATTTGACATAAGGAAAAGACGCAAAACTAGGCCATGGCGAGAAGTTGCCTGCCCCATTGCCACCTGCAATTTCCTATCCCCTAGACAGATCCCCTTACATCCCAGCTAAACCACAGCAAGACCATAATTATAGGTTTGAGGTGGAGCCGAATAACATACTTGGAGTTCGCAATTGTTCGACGATGATGGTCCTTGTTCTTCACGTTTTGACGATTACCACCAGGTCTGAGCCACCACCCTTTTCCACAAACTATTGCACTAAGACTGCACGTCAAAATGCCCCTCCGTCCAATCACTAGATACAAGGTGTAAAATATGTCCAATAATAAAAACACTTCAATGTATCTAGCCTTGGCTTAGATTCTACTTTATTTTCAATTATCCTTAGGGAAAAAACTTCTTGTTATGATACAACAATTAAAAAAATCAGGTAAAAATTCTTGAAAAATTAGAAATTTTTAAAATTTGATCTTAAGACTTAAGTAGAAGTAAAAAGTTTTGAAAATTTTAAAATATAATTGTTGTTGCAAATTATGCCATGTACTAAAGTAAAAGTCCCTCATTGAGATGTGAAACATATCCCTCCTTAAGCGGATATTGCACTTTGTTAGGGAAGTGGGCTTGTTCTATAAGAGATATTGCCCCGCACTTATAACTTAACAAATATTCGACCTTTCATACCCAATTAGGAGTGGCCCCTTAATTTGGCATTCTTTGACCTTTGGTTTGAGTGAGAGATGGAATACAAACCCCTTCTTGGTTGAAGCTTCATGTTGGAATGGTCCAACCCCTCTTGAAGCAATCCACCTGCAAATAAGAAAACACAGTCGGATCACTCCCTAGTTTGTCTTCTCGACGTGACTATGTAGCACCTCGATGGCTCAACTTGTTAGCCTTTGTGTGATCTTACTTAGAAAAATTATTAGATTAACACTTGGATGCAACAATTAATCAAGAAAGAAAACGCTGGTAAAAGCCATCCCACACAATGAGCAAAAATAATTGAACACAGGTTCTCAAAATGAGAGTTCTTTATTCATGGCACTTATTTCACAAGTCAAAAACAACATTTGCTAAAAGGGAGGCCAACTTTTTTAAACCTTTTCTAACTGCCAGATAATGGCTAGTTAGTCTCCTCCCCTACAAATTATATTTTTTATTAGTAATCCACATGTTGGAGACTAAATAATTCATAGAATATTACGTTACAAAAATTAATTTGCCCACTAAGGGGTCTATTTGGTTCACAATATTCAAGTTGATCCAAGATCTCTTTTGATAGTGACTTGGAATGGTCAAAGATGAAGAATAGTAGTAATTGGTTGCCCAACATCCCTCTCCAATGTCCATGAGGTAGCTTGACTTGGTCCATGACAAATTCGACTTACTTGGGAAAATTCGACTTGGTCTTTGAGTCAATCATTTGACTTCATAATGGCTACTTTATTGGTCCTTTCCTTAACTTCCTCATCCAAGGTACCTCTAATGGCTAGTTAGACCTCTCCAACGGCTAGTTGACTTACATAATGGCTAGTTCACTTTGACTTCTTCCTTTAGTAAAATCGACTTAGCCACCTATGCACTGGATCTCCAACGCCCTAGTGAATTTTCCCACTCTGACACTTGGGTTTGCTGAAACTGGCCCTGATCTGAATTGGGTATGCCTTAAAATTTCCACATATTGCTTAGCGTTGATCTCCAATGCCCTAGTGAATTTTCCCAATCTGACGCTTGGGTTTGCTAAAACTAGCCCTCTTTTGAATTAGGTATGCCTTAAAATTTCCACAGCTTGCTTAGTGTTGATCTCCAACGCCCTAGTGAATTTTCCCAATCTGACACTTGGGTTTGCTGAAACTAGCCCTGATCTGAACTGGGTATGCCTTAAAATTTCCACATCTTGCTTAGTGTTGCCACATCTTCCTTGACCTTACCACGTCATTAGTCCACTATGTTGGTTCTCTAATGCCCTGAGGAATTTGAGAATTTTGAGACTTGGGTTTTGTTCCTCTCATTTTGTAGATCACTTCTGACGTAATGCATATACCAAATTGCCCAACGTTGGCCCTGTTCTGCTACTTGGAACCTGCATGACTTGGTTGACCACCTTTGACCATCTATAACTTGCCATTGCCTTCATTGTTTGGAAAACTTTTATGTGGCATGCAATCTTCTCATCAAGTTGAACAATCTGAGACCATGTTCACTTTTGTGACTTCCGGGACCCCTTGCATTGGGAAATGTGAATTACCTTGGGAACTGTGAAAGTTGTCAGTATGAGATTACCATGCATCAAAACTATTTGAAAGATACTACACCAAACCCAAGGCCACCTATAGACTTTATAGACTTATAACCATGTGGTAACACATAGATGTACCTTGACGTGGGCTGGATTGGCCCATACACCGATGATCACCCCTACAAGAAAACGGGCTCCCATAAAACCATGACTTCTCAAGTAAGCCCATTTAGGGCCCTCCAATCCTATACAGGATGAAAGGAACCAGAGATGAACTACAAGGGATCGGCCATGGTCTAACCAAAATAAAAAAGATACAACCAACAAGACACAAGGTCTGGGATGCCTCATACAAGGCCTCACATGGTTGTTGCAAGGCGTTTGACATCGATTTTTTTTTATGTATCCCTGCTGACATGAAGGGTAACAGTCATCATTTAAAATAGTGCCACATTAAACTATGAGTGCCTGTAAGATGGACCTAATGTCAATGTTGACTTGGTCACGAAGCAAGGTACCTATTTAGGGGTTCTGGTTGGTTGAATGCCTCCATCTATCTATCATTCAATGGCAGAAACACAACCTCTCCTATAATCAACTTCCTTCACACTCTGACAGAAAACTGCAATTGTTGGCATAGATCCTTCATTAAAGTGTCCAAATATGATTGTGTAAGCATTGCAAGGATAGGACCAATCATGACTGTCACTCCAACTTGTTTTGGCCTTCTTATTTTAAAGTAAATTTGTCTATACATTCGGACCATCCTCTGCCAAGTTGAAACAAGATTTAGCAAAAGCCATGCCCAGTGAGGCTATCTGCTGCAGTGGGTGACCCTCTAAAAATTTAGCTTGAATACATTTTTTCATTTCTCTAACAAGTGATACACTGTCCACTGCAGCATCATTGATCCCTTCCATCTGAGATTCTTTAGTACAAGGATATTCAAACCATATTTTCTTCCAATAAGTCTCACAAGTAACTTCATCTTCAGGCATATTGTCATTGCAATTTCCCAAATTGATATCATATTCTCCAATAAAATGTTGAGTAGGGTCTACAAAGTTTAGTATTCTTGTAGTGTCAGTTTGATCATAAAGAAATCTATCAATATTACGAATGGAACCATGGGCTGAAGCTAGATCTTCTTCAAAGCTGGAGCCGTGAAGTGGCTTTCCAACAAATCTAGGCCGCTTTTGTTCTGCAGGCAAACTTTTGTCGCAGCGTTTTCTGTTGGTGTGCTAATGGGATCATGGAACATGACCTTTCTGCCACCATCATCAAATTTCAGTGTGAGGCTTGTATCATTGTTTTCTCATGATGTGATTGTGCATTTTCATATGTGCCAGCTATTGCATTGCCCTTGTTTTTCTTCCTCAGGGACAGCGAGGATCACATATTCAATGGCTCTCAAAATTGCACTTTGGTGTTTATCATTTACAGGAAACAGAGTCATCTAGAAAACCATCCCTCATAACCCGACAGTCAAACTGGAGTGCTGGAACATAAGTTTTTATCATCAATGGAGGAAGTTTTATCCCTTTCACAATTAACAAGACTTTCACCACAGTCAAATGCTTTTGAACTTGTGAAGCTTCCCTTGACTGCAGGAGGGTTTATTGTCAGATCTAAGATGGTGTAGAATAGTTTTTGGACATAACTGTGTTATGAAGAGTTGAAACATCCGGCGTTTCGAATGTACACTTCACACATTATTGGGGACTAGAAGCAAAAAACATAGATGAAGAGGAGGAGAGACCCACAACCAATTTATAAGCAGAGTGCTGAGAAAGAGATGTTAGGGAAAATTATAAAATTAAACTAGGAGGGACCAAATGAGGGGAATACAATTTATTAAAAAAATAATTAAAATCCCCAAAATAGTTATAAAAATAATTAACAGTCATATTATTAGTTAATATTATTATTATTGTTAGTTATTCGGGGGTATTATTAAAATTTAATAATAATGTAGTTATAATAAAATAAAATAACTAAAGTAATATTATACAATATTTCAATAGTTTTGTTATTTTTATTAAAGGGGGAGTTTTAATATTAACGATATTATTAAGAATAATTAATATCTTCAGTTATTAAATTATAATATTGTTATAATAAGACGAATAAGTAAATAGAAGTGTTCACTCGAAATGTCACACATTTCAACTCTTCACAACACAGTTATCTCCAGAAACTATTCTACACTGACTCACAACTGTGAAATCTACATTCAAAGATCTAAGAAGATCAGGGGTTCCTAACAGAATTTAGTATCTTTTCCAAAGCAGGATTTTGAGCCAAAATTTTGACTTTTCCTCAAATCTGGGCCCCTTTTGTCATCATCATATGTATCATCCATAGGAAAACAATCAAATTGCACCAGCCAGTTCTCATTACTATTTTTATCAGTCTCTGAATGCAAAACAGGGCTGTCAGCAGTCCCACTATTCATTTTCAAGGATATTAGAGTTAGTATAAGACTGATTTTCTGTGAGAGAAATTTTATCATGAATCACCCATTTAACATGATACTTAGCCCTTTGTTTAGTATTTTTTTGCAATTTTATTCATCTGAAGTATAATGAGGGTCATCATCGGAAGTCACGAAGAAAGATACCCATTTTGAAGTAAATGAGACAAACCTTTCCTCTTCTGATGTTTTCTTCTCTTTTCTATGACACCTATCTGAAATAAGCGGGAGCAACTCTTCTGGCATGAAATCAGACATACACTTCAAGTTAGCGTCATCATTGAAGAGAAGAGGGCAATTAAAATGTACTGAGTATGACTTGAGACCGTTCACTTGCAATTTGAAGCTATTACTATTCTCAGAGGGTTGCTCATTATGTTGCATAGGCTCTTCATCTCCAAGGCTGCCATATGGTTGCATGATTGTTTTTTCAGTGCCAGAACCATGATCTGTAACTGATATTTCATTTTTAGTCTCCTGTCCATTGGAATGATCAGCCTTGATGTCATCATGTGCTTCACTACTACCCTGGTTTTCTGAAGGGACATCACCATCACCATTTTCTTTAGCGTCCACCTCATCAACATTGCCTTTATCACTTTTCAGAAAGTTAAGAAGACCTTCCTACTATAGGGATGCTAATAGATCCTAATAGGTGTAAGTTTCAGAAACTCTTCAATGAAAACCTTAAGAGATGTTAGGCTTCCTGGACTGCAGGAATATTTGACCCAGTCCATTTGCTTTTTCCCCAAAGAGTAGAAAAATAAGCTTGTCAAGAGTTCCTCATGTCTTTCATCAAATGTGAAAACATGCCTTATAGATGACAAGATATCTGGAATAGCAGAGAAAGAATCACCATTAAACCTTGGAAGGTTCTTCTCATATTTTGGAGGAGGCTGATTTGGGTATCCTTGAATGTCCTTAATATCCAAAGAAGGATACATTTCATGCAATTCCCAAGAAGCCATATTTCACCGTATACAAATTTTAGCATGAGATCTCAAGAACAGATGAAATTTTTGTACCTTATTACAATAGATTTGCCAAGGTGAGCTGTAGATGCCTTCACAATGACTCTTGTTTTACCTTACAAGCATAAAATCTTCAAAATATGTAAAGAAAAAAGTCTGTGTCCTTTCAATGGAGTCATTTGGATGAGCACATATATTCAATAGTGAAACTTCATTGTTGTTTTTTGGGAAATGGACTTTATCTTCGGAATTGGTGCGAAAAATGTTTTCACACAAACTCGCACTTCTTGAGATAAAGTCCGAAATATCAAGTGCAATCTAGGGGTAACTTGTAGGGGGGTCATTGTGACCTCAACAAGCCTCTCTTAGTTTAGGTTGACTCTCTTTTGGCTCAAGGGAGGTATCCCTAGGTTACAATTGATAGGATTTTAGTGAAATGAAGCTCAAGGTGATATCAAGAGTAAATCCAGGAAAAATGTTGAAACAAAAATCAGGATATAAAGATGATGAGAGGACTAGAGACTAGTGTAGTTTCATTGGGCATATGGGGTCAACCAGGTCTCCCTTGAGAAGGTAATGAATGGATACAGAGTGATGACTAAGGTTGTCCACCACTGACCCTAGAAGATTCTCCTATAGGGTGAGGACTAGGGTTGTCCACTAGTACCATAGATGATTCTCTATGGCATTTATAAGCTCCAAGACAACTTCAAGGGAAGGTTCTCCATTAGAAATCTTCCTAGGGTTTACAAGATAGGATTCATACAAGGAACAATACAAAGAGAATGCACCCTCACCATTAGATAAGCACATTTGCACTTAATACACCCAAAAAATAAATCCTCAAAACCTCAAGAGACCACTTACTCATGAAATTGTTGCTCATTACAAACCCTGGCCATGAAACATCAAAAAATTGTAAATTGCATCCACAAATAGTCTCCTTAATAAAGGTGCATTAGTCTTTCATCCATAGTACAAATCAAAGAAAAATGTTCCAACAAATTTCAGACTTGATAAGGAATTCAAAAAATTGTAAATTGCATCCACAAATAGTCTCCTTAATAAAGGTGCATTAGTCTTTCATCCATAGGACAAATCAAAGAAAAATGTTCCAACAAATTTCAGACTTGATAAGGAATTCCTCCGCCGATCCTACCATTAGAAAATGAGAAGAAAAGCATCTCTATTTATAGGGAGATACTAAACTTCCACTTACAATAAAATATTAATTTCTTTAGCTAAAATCCATCTTATTGAATTAACTAACCTAAATTATAGGAAAAAAAGGGCCATTTATGCCACATGTATAAATTTTACATCAATAAGCTCATAGAGAGGGATACCTTCATCAAATAAGTGCTTGAGAATGTATCATCTAGCCTCCAAAGGCCCTTCAAAAGTGAACGCCTCCACAAGCAATGCCAACAAACCATTCTCTAATAGTACTCCATGGTGAGAAAATGGGATTCCAAGGCGCATGCTTAGCCTTCAAAGGCTCTTCAAAAGTTCCCCAAAGCATATAGATGTCCACATATTTTTCAAGGTGTACTTGTTACCACACAATCTAGCAGGGGTCCTAAGAGAGGTTCCAAAGGGACTACTACTGGACCAAGTGACAACAATAGGACAAGGACCCACTGTCGCCTCATTCAATGTCCTTGCGCTTTACGAACTTTCACTGATGGGAGGAGTTTCGGTATAGGGAAATCAATAAAAAGATAGGGGTCAATAGCAATGTACAAAGTGATTTCCAAAGTTTATTCAAGGGAGAAGCTCAAAAAATAGCTTGCTTGCTTCCGGGGCAAGGTAAGGGGCTCTCCAAGAAAGGTTCAAAGGGCAGAATAGGGATATTCTCTTATACAAGATATCCTAGTCCTAAGACTCTCTAAGGAGACAAGGTTCTTCAAGCGGTCTTGTAAGATAAAGTACAACAAAGATAATGGGGCCACAAGGAACCTTGGGAAGATCCAAGCTTGACCTAGGGTTTGAATGATCTTTAAGAGAGTGTCTTGGTCAAACAAGGATAGGGGAAGGTAACAAGAACAATAAACTTCTGCTGATTTTTTGGGTAGATAGACCTTGAAAATGCCACTAACCAAAGAATACTTAAACCAAACCAATTTCGGGGCTAGGGCTAGGTGTTCCTCACGAACCAACCATGGGATAGGACTCAAATTTGGAAGGCTAGTATAGGACACCCCAGCGCAATTCCTCAACAAGCCACTCTTCAAGAGGATGACCTATTGAAATTCGCTTGATGCCCTAGCTAGGTCGTCTAGGGTTAGGGTTGAAATTTTGGGAAGGAGGTGAAAAGATGAGATTTTAGGTGATCACCAAAGACAAGGATCAGTGCCTAGCCAATTGGTATGAATGGAGTCAAGATGAATTTGATTTAGAGATTTTCTCTCTACCAAGGAGTCCTTCCTGCAACTTTGCTAGCCTAGAGAGGCACTAGTTAGTTCACAAAAAGGAATTTACACTTCGTTCTACAAATTTTGATGGAGTTTCAAGGTAAAGGTGCATAGAACAACCCCTAGGAACATTCGTTCTTTATGTCAAAATAAATAACATATGCAATGATTCAAGATTCCAAGTGTTTCTTGAATTCGTATTAATTTTTAGGGCACAGGTTTCAATAAGAAAATTCGCATGAAAGATCACTTACATGACAAAAAGAGTATATCCATCCATCACATTTGTAAAAATGAAGTGTCATACTAAATAATGATGGAACAGAGTGGGGCAACAAGGAAGGCTCCAAGCCACACATGCCATGGTACAAGGGTAGCTATAATGAGGGAGGCCCACACTTGGGTCTATAGATGTAGGAGGGAGAAATCGTAGTACATGAGTTACCTCGACCTTGGTTTTTTCCACCCTTCTTCATATGCCTTTTTCCTTTTATTGAGTTTTTTTCTTTTAATTGCTCGGGGCTTCAAGGAATGACAGCGTGATGTGAATGATATATTAGTGGATGGCCCCTTAGGGTAGGGCATTTCATCACCCACCAGGGGTTGGGACAATCATGGGTTCCTTAATGATGCAGGGGGCTCTCATAAGGGGCCCTAGGAACCAGGATGATAGCCATAATGATAGGGGTAGAGCTCATGTTTGGCTTTTGCCCACATGCTCAATTTTTATGTGTCGCCCATCTTTTGCATTTTATGGTATATTTCCTGTTGTAAGTGGCCAAATTATGCTATTTAACTTTCTTTTTAGTTGCATCAACCTTCGGAGCATTGTTTCAGGCTCGACCCAAAGTGTGGACAAGGGGAGAGGGAGGCTAACTCCTTATGGACCCAATGGACAAATGTGGACCTGGATGGGAAATATGTGGAAAGGGGTTATAATGAGTGGAGGGGAGTGATGTATGTGGTGTCAGGAAGTGGGACCATACAGCCAAAATCGAGGTTTCCCATGTAGTTCCACTCCTAAAGCTAGTAGCCGATAAAGGAGATCCCATGGGACTAGAATACAAGACCAACCACCAAGTTGGACAAGGGGACAAGAGTACAAACCAAGCCCATTATTTTTGCCGAATCCCCCCACTAATCCATGTCCAAATGTGTCCATGATAAGCAAGCAAAAATACCTAATTACCTAATGGAAGCCATACCTTCGGGGTTGGAAGGCCCACCTTCAAACATACGATCATGACAAATGGGCGAGGGAACATAATGGCTGGCTCAAGTGGCAAAGATGGTGACACATCGAGCTATTTGATGGCTTGCAAGGGGCTGCTGGCTGTCGACTGAAGTCAATCTAGGAGAAAAAAAAAATCTCCTATGGGTGTCACCCACTAATGGTGGGTTATAGTACCAAAGCGAAAATGCAAATCCAAATATCCAAGAAAATCATTGGATCAAACACCGTTTAAAAATACGAAATCCTTTAAGCTTAGTGATGGGTCCTATAAATAGGTATATTTGAAGTCCCATATTGCTATCCTCCAACCCATAAATTCTTTCTTGCCTCACATTAATTTACATTTTTGGCTATAATGTGCTTAGTAGGAAGACTAAAGGGTGCTTGTCATACTTTGTGGTCTAATGTGATTTATGTGTAGCCAAGAGAAAATTTTCGAGTACATTTATGGTGCAGAGGCATGTTGGAGGCAGTTAGACGAAGTGTAGGAGGCTTGTCCCCTACATTTACTCTCCTTTGACTCAAAGTGATCCCTAGAATCACTCATTTGCATTCACCTACATCTCAAGGTCCACTAATAGTCGATGAACTCAAGTGCATGAGAGGATCTAAGGGAACTAGATCCATTAATTTTGAGATTTTGGAGGGAAGCAATCCTCCTTTCAAGGGAGCTGCCCCTCAATCATCTTTTGTATAAATAAACAAGCCTAAGGGATCATTAGGATCCGAATTTTTGGGAGATAGGAAGATCTATTGAGAGCCAAGTACTTGAGATTGCTATTTCCGTTTTGATATGATGTATTTGAACTCCATTTTTTGTTAAATAAAGGTTCACTGTTGGTCTACATCTGAGTTAACTTTGGAGGGATGAAACCCTTGGGTTAGGGCCCAACCCAGAGGCTTTAGTACCTCTCATGCATTTTCTTTTGTCCTTGTTTAAGTAGTGGTATTTCTTTCCTTGTTTAGGAAAAAGTTAGATTGCAAAAATTGTGGTTGCAAGCCTGATTACCACCTCTCTTGTGGGAAGTGTGGTTGAAGAGTCCACAATAACAAGTCAAAAATATGTATTTGTTTTCCTTTGAAAGTTGTTAGGCTTTGGTTTATAATTCTCTTACATATTTTGTTTTTTCATCCTAGGAGTTAATATTAGGTCTTTGCAAATGGATTAAATGCATGTTGCAGGATAGGATAGTTTTTGATGAAATAAAATTCAACTCATCCTTTCCATCTTGATTTGTTTTTAGGTTTGTGATCTTTCCAAGAGTAAGAAAGGGTTGATTGTTAGTTTGTAGGTACTACCAGTGACTTGCAAGGATTGGCACACTCATCCTACATCCATTTTATCACCACCATCCTCCTCCTGGACACCTCATACTGCTCTCAAAATTTGCCACCGAGATCATCTATTCAGGGTCATTGAGGGACACCATGAGCATGTATTTTTGTGTAAGATGGGCCTCTACGGGGTGCTAATATTGGCAAAAAGCCTCACATATCCTTCATACACCCTCATCTACCTTATCTCACCTTCAAAACACCTTTCTGACCCTCAGGACGCTCTCAGATCCAATCTTGTAGCAAAGCAGGGAAATCCTATAAGAAAATAAGCTATCCTGTAGCATCCCTTAGCACTGTCTAAACTTGGTCCGATTTTCTCTAAGATATTGGTTTTTTCATTTTGGGATTGAATCATGACCACTCTAGACCCATCCTTCCTTCACTGCAAGTACAAAACATCAATTAGAATTAGGAGGCATATTTCTACATTTGAATCACAATGATAATTGTCTTATGCAAGGTGTAAGGATCTTGTTACTAAAGATAAATTATCTTACACTCAGTGATAGGGAGGGAAACTCTTCAATGTAAGTAGACTAGACCTAGTTTTTGAATTTACATTCTTAAATTTCCTAGTCATGCGTTGTGGATCAAATTTCCATTTTTCAAAGAAATTTGCCAGTAGAGTACTAATTTATATTTTGCTAGTAGAATATTGATCTAATTGTTTTGCAAGTAGAATAGCATGATTCATTTTTGCAATTAGTACAAACTTTTTCTTCCTGCAACTATACTTAGTCTTTACATTTGATGAATGACACTTTCATTTCTGCAATTAGGATAATGTTCACTTTCCTGCAATTAGAGTAGACTCTTGCCTTTTCATGCAAATTATCTTTGTAATCTAGCTGAAGGAGTGGTCTCTGCATACCTTGATTGTGTTGGTTGTCCTACTATTTTACATGTATAGTTATGCAACAAAAAACTAAAACAACAAGAGTACACCAATTGATGTTAAATATAGTGTTTAAACTCAAAAATGATGTAGAGAAAATATCTTAACCAATAATGATGTTTATTTCAATTTAGTTTGTTGGTTAATATCAATGTTGCACGAAGTGCCCCCCCCCGGTTCCAAGCCCCGAAGCGTGTCCCGTACGAAAGCGCCTAGGAAGCTTGGCCGGAAGCGTGCTTCCGAAATTCGGAAGTGCCGCTTCTTGGAAATTTGGAAGCGTGGTACGGAAGCGCCGAACCGCACTTTGTACGATGCTTCAAGCGTCGGAAGCATGGGGCTTCGGAGGAGGAAGCGTACGCGTCCGTACGCTTACGGAAAAGCGTTTAGAAAATCGTTTATTTTTTTTTTTTTTTTTTTTTAAATTTTAGGTGAGTTTGCTTCTTGGGGGTGGGTCCACCTTGGGTTAGGGTGACGAATGAAGGCAAAAAAAAATATAAATATCGCAGATGCTCCCTCATGGTAATGTTAAATTCTTAAAGTAAAAGTGACATTCTCTTTTGTTTTTCATTTTCATCATTTTACTTAAATTTTTAACATTACCATGAAATGACTCAGGATGTTTGGGAGTGATTCCAGCCTCATTAGACTTCATATGGAGAAAATAGAATTTCATATCCTATTCAAAATTCAGTAAACTTAACAGTTTTCAGGAATTCATGATCAATGGGATTGTGGCATTTCATTAGATTATATCAAGTATGAAGGTATGCGATTAGCATTTAATCAAGAGCACCAAGCCCTATATGTACCCTAGTGTTGGTGGTGTTAATTGTTGAACTCCTTTGTCATGCGGCACGCCCTTAGCAAAAAATTACCTTTCAATCAAGTCAAAATCATCGATCAAGCATGTTAAGCTTTTTCTACCATATTTTAAGCCTTGAATTAGGTAGTTTGATCAAAATTGGGCAATGTTGACTAATATCCCTAGACAATCGAGGTAGAGGCAAAGGCTAGACAAGAGGAGAAGGATCTATATTCTAGATGGTTGATGCATCTAAATGGTTGATGCTCGAATAATTAATCATTAATGTACAACAGATGTTATATCTATCTTGATTTATGCAAAAATATGCATGTTTTCATGTCTTCTACAACTAATTTGGTATTTGGGATGTTTTTTTTGAGTATAAATGCAAAAAA
>APFE030639147.1:218882-246291 GCA_000404065.3 Pinus taeda | reverse complement strand
ATAGATAGTAGATGCTTCCGTAGACGCTTCACTTCCTAGATTTTTGGAAAATGACGCTTCCGCGTCCCCGCTTCCAAAAAACGTCCTCGCTTCGTGCAACATTGGTTAATATATAATGGTGGATACCCCCTTAAGGTGGGGTAGTTCATTGCCCACCATGGGTTCCTTAATGATGGAGGGGGCTCATCTAGGGCCCATAGGAACTAGGGTGATGGCCATGAATAAGGGGTAGAGCTCATGTTTGGATTTTTCCCACGTGCTAAATTTGTTTGTCGCGGCCATCCTTTGCATTTTGTGGTACATTTCTTGTTGAGAGTGGCCAAATTATGCTTTTTCTTTTCTTTTCAGCTGCATCAACCTTTGGGGCATCATTTCAAGCCCGACCCAAGGTGTGGACAAGGGGAGGGAGAGGATAACCCTATGTGGACCTGGATGGGAAAAGGGATGAATGGGGCTAAAATGAGTGGAATGGGGAAGCGGGACCATGCAACCAAAGTTAGGATTTCCCAAGTAGTGCCAACCCTAAAGCTAGTGGCCAGTAAAGGAGATCCCACAGGACTAGGATACAAGTTTAACCACAAAATCTGACAATGGAGATAAGAATACAGACCTAGCGCACTCTTTTCGCTGAATCCCCCCACCAATCCATGCCCAAAAGTTCCCATGATAAGTAAGGATTACTTAACTATACCAATTAAAAGCCATACCTTCGGGGTCGGGAGGCCCACCTTCAAACACACAATCATAACAAGTCGGCGAGGGACCATATGGCTGGCTCAGGTGGTGGAGATATTGGCACATGGAGCTATCTGGTGGCTGCAAGGGGCTGTTGGCTATCGACCGAGGACCATCAAGCAAGAAAATTTTCTCCTATATACACTACCCACATGTGATGGGTAATAGGCTCATCACGATCACTATTGGGTTCTTCCTTGTCTTCTTCATGTTGTTGTTGGAAGTAGGATTCTCTAAGAAAGATGTTAAAAATAGAATTATCATTAACAATGTTAAGATTCTCTAGGGTTTCCTCCTTTTCCACTTGATTGTAAGGACACTCCTCTTGGGCATAAAACTCATTGCATGCTTCAGACCAAGAGATCCTTTCGTGACCAATTATATTGGTTGGAGAAAGAGTACTGGGAACACTTTGTTGTGAAACATTGCCTCAACAAAAGAATTCTTCTTGGGAGGTCTCTCTTTGTTGAATTTTGGCTTTGGAGAAATCTTTTGATGGGATCCCCTTTCCCTTTCCAAAATTGACAAGATGTTCATCATTGCCATTTTCCCTTGCATGAGCATATTAGTAACTTTATCAAATATTTAGGCAAATGCTTGCAAGGAAGAGTCTAGCTAGGCACTAGGCTTAGCCGTAGGTTCAATTCTAGTTCTTAGGTAAGCAAGCAAATCAATTTTGGATGAATTTAGATTTTTCTCTATTTCAATGGCCAAGATTTTAGCCTCATCCAAATATTTATGTTTCTTGTCTTTTAGAGCATATGATATATGTCTAGAATAGGCTTTGGTGTGTCTATCAAGAATAGGCTCTAGCCCTACTAGCCTCTGTGTCAGCCTCTTGGCCCTTTGTGTCTTCTGCGCTGGCTCCTCAGCATCTGCGTCAATCTTGGTTGCCTCTACGTCAACCTTCCTAGGCTCTGCGCTATCTCTCTGGCACTTTCTCTGCCTCTCTGATATGTATTCTCTACCTTCTGCCGAACTGCCCCTTGCTACAACAGATCACTAACTCTATTTCTCAGCAAACCCTGCCCCAGAAAATCGAATTCTTGATCAACTTGGTGTATCTCTAGCTGACCCTCAAGCTTGCTCTTATGCTTTTCTTGTTGACGATTCAACGATCAAGATTAAGTCCTTAATCAATGGCTAAGATTAGATTTGGCTTGATCCTCGTCATTTAGAACTTTCTCACCCATTTTATATTAATACGCATTAATATTTTAATTTTCCTAAGTTTAGACTTAGGGTCTCATTAAAAATATTAATTATTTTAATATATCTCCATCCTGGTGGAATTTCCCCAAACAATTTCTGGGTCTTGGATATTTTATATGCCTTAGCCTATCCACCAATTTTAATGGCTAGATCACATCCGATGCTACCACAAATCAACACCTTTAAGGGTACACTTTAATCCCACCCTTTTCTATGATATGGCCCAAGAGGTTTCCCTCGGACACTACAATAATGCTCTTCTTTGGATTAAGAGATATCTTATATTTTTGACATCGCTCAAAGATTTGCTTCAAGTGGCATAGGTAGTCGAATCTCTTCTTTGAAAACACCATGACATCGTCAAGATGCACCACCACGCTTTGATCGATCAACCCACGCAATGTAATGCCCATTGCATGTTGAAAGATCGCACTAGCCTTAACTAGCCTAAACGACATTTTTCTGAATGCGAATGTGCCCCACTTTGTTCGAAAGGTAGTCTTAAGTCTGTCAGGTTCTGAGACCAAAACTTGGTTGTATCTAGAATATCCATCAAGTCAAGAAAACATTTTTGACCCTGATATTGTCTGTAATATTTGCTCCATCGACAACACAGGGTAGTTGTCTTTGTCCGAGGCGCAGTTAAGATTTCGGAAATCTATGCACAAGCATGTTTCCCTGGACTTCTTCCTTATTAGGACCAGATTTGACACCCATGTTGAATGTCGCACTTCGTAGATGATCCGAGCATTCAACAACTTCCTCAACTCCTTGTTAATCAAGGGCTCAAGTGTCGGATCTACCTTTCGCAACTTCTGTTGAAAAGGTTTGGCCCCTTCCTTAATTGGGATGACATGTTGGATTATTCGCATGTCGTAAGTTATGATCTCATCATATGTCCACACAAAAACATCTCGGTACTGCTTGAATAAGCGGATGAAATCTTTTCGCTCTTGTGGTCTGCAACAAGTACCGAGATTAACAAACTTCGAATCATTTTTTGTTCCAAATTTGATTTGCTCATGTGACAACATTGAACTGTGGGTTTTGGCATTGACTGGTCCTCTAAAGAAATTATGTAAGTCATACAACTTTTCTAATGATATTGCACCCTTCGGCATGGGATTCTCCTTGCTTTCATGAGTTGTATCTTGCAACGCTCTATCGTGCTCATCTGCGTCAATAGCTACATCTTTGAATACATCAGCGTTCGCCATAAAATGCAGTATTTGTTGGTCATCATTAAAAATGCGTAAATTAGTGATATTATCAGGGACGGATCATTTATAAAGAATTTCAACAGAAAAACCATCCCTAAGCGGTAACAACCTAGCAGTAGCATTTTCTAATGCATATACAGTTGCGTTATGCATTCTAGGAACAAATACAATATTAAAAGCTTGAAATTGAGAAATTAACCGCCATAACTCTTGTTGATAATTTTTCAAATTTGGTGATGCTTAGTGTATAGTATTTTGTACCTGTTGTATGACGATCTCAGAGTCACCTATGGCTTTAAGAACTACAAAATTGAGGTTGATGGTCTTTTGTAAGCCCAAGATGAGTGCTTTGTATTCTGTAGTGTTGTTAGTGCACTCAAATTCCAAGTGGCTTGAGATTAGGTGTTTCCTCTGTCACGGGTCTACTAAAACACAACCAACTCTAGAGCCCTCTGTGTCTTGGAACTGTCAAAAAACAAAGTCAAAACATCATACATACAAGAACTATGCCCTACACTAGTACCACTACTATCCATTGTACAGAGGTCATTTGCACCAGTTGGACTAGGAAGGAGTTCTAACTATGTGTCTGTTGGGAATGGGGAAGGATGAGTAAGGTAGCACCCTAGTTCAGTCTCTAAGAAGCAATTCCAAAATATCAGATCTGCGAAAGCAACCAGTTTGTTCTTTCCCTCGAAGGGTGTGACAGTGTGCTTCATGTAAGGTTTTGAGTCTGCATGGATTTGGTTATTCCTGCCCTTAATACGGAAGACATAGATGTGACCAGTCAGTAGAAAATACCCTTGTAACTTGCTAGACTAGTCTCTACTCAAAAATACACCATATGATTCGGGGATGTCCATAATTACTATGTTTTTGCACTCGTGAACTCGTTGATCAGATGATAGGCGGATAAGCACATTTCTTAGTTCACTAATAGCACAGACAAAACTCCTGTTCAACTGAATGATCTGTGCATCTATATTATCCCATTTCACATTGTTTTTCTTAGCTACGGATAATGGCATTACATTTACAGACGCACTAGAATCAACTATAAGCAATTGTGCACATTGTAATTAGAAATTTCAAATGTCAATAAAAATAGAGGCAATAAAAATAGAGGGTAGAGTGTGTTTGCTTCTAACATTAATGCATTAAGAACAGACTCCAGGGGACTATAAGACTTACTGAATCCCTTCTGCAAAGAAGAGTTATCACATGAGGAAGACTCTTCAAGAGCTCAGACAAGCAGTTCCCGTTGGCTTGCGATCTTGGTAAGTTCGAAGAGTGAGATATTAGCACGAGCTTTCTTCACGTCTTTGACTATGTTATAATCGAGCGTGACGAGCATTTCCAAAGTGTCTAGAGGAGTGACTATATGATACTTCTGGAATTATGGACTTGCTTTTGTTGTTGGAGGAAGTATCTTTCACTGTAGTAGTATTTCCAGACTTGTTCCGAGTGTTTTGTGTTGAGTTAACAGGCAGAGTGATCTTCCTTAACAAATGTTCTTTCATTTTTTTCCTTGTCAACTCTGGTTTGGAAACTGGACTTTGGCTTCTCAACTTATATCGACTGTTCTTATTTTGAGTCGGGTCCTCACTCAGTGGTGGTTCTTCGGCATTTTTCTTTTCAGCTACGTATACACAATTGGACATATTGACTGCATGACCAACACTTGTAGTTTCTTCAGTCGTAGCAGTTTCTTCCTTTTCTTCCTCTGGATCAGTTTGCTCATCTGAGAGTATAGTGTCAATGATATGCGTAGCAAGAGTGTTCATGTTGTGATTCCACTATGGGCATGTCTTTTCCGAATGGTATTCTTGATGAAACAAACAATATTGATCCATGCCCATGCTCTCAACATTCAACACGACGTTTGAACTTTTTTCGTACTTGGTTGACTAATTGCTATTGTTTCTGGGGTTGCCATCCCTTCTCAAGAAGTTGAATTTTGGGGCTTGCTCTTGAAGGTGGTATTGCTCGGCCTTTGTTTCAACTCTGCCAACTCATTGGATAGAGACTTAATGATATGGGTCAAGCTTTCAAGATCGGTAGCTTCTTTATCCTTGGCCTTACTTAAGGATGCCTAAGACCTTTTGCCCGTGTCCTTGGAATCCCTTGATGATTTACCATCCACGATGACTCCAATTGCGCCCTAGTCCTTTTCAACCTCAATGGCCTGTTCATAATTTTCGGCTAGAGTTCCTTTTGCAGTTCTCTTCACAAACTACGTGATGCTTGTCGGTAAGGCAAAAGCGTAATAATCAATGGTGACAGAGTCATGAGGTTTTGTATCTGTAGGAAATCTGTTCAATATGGGGTTGAACCTCTGATTAAAATATTTAACCTTTTCTTTCAGCTCCATCTTTAAATTGCTAAGTTCTTTTAGTAACATTGTTGGGGTTTTGTCATCAACAAAATTTTCGAGGAACAACATTTTAAATTCCTTCCAGTTCTGGATTGAGTTTGGAGGAAGATTGTGGTACCATATAGCTGCTCTACCATCTAAGGTACAAAGGAAAAGTCTACATTGAACATCATCGTAACATACCTCAAGCATTTGCAGGTGTAGGTATAAGTTGTCTAAATGGTCCTTCGCTTTGACTGCTTTGTCAGGGTTGTACTTTCCCAGCAATTTCTTCGGGTGCCTCGACATCTTGTGTAAAAGACCCAGTAGAGCAAGTGGGCCCTGAGTCATCTGATCCAGATCTTGGTCCACCATGTCTTTGTCTTTATGCTCCTCCTCTTCTTCAAAATTTGAGGGATCTTCCTCCTCTTTGTAACTGCCTAACCCGTGGAAAATATCATCTAAGAGTACAATGTCATCTCCATCACCACCATTAAAAGATGGAAGTTGCGTTGATTTTTCTATGTTCTCCGCAGTCTCTGCTAACTCTTCAAGGGTGGAAAGAACCAAATGTTCGACCTAGAAATCACTATCACAGTAGAAGTGGTTACATTCTTCTTTGGAAAATAAGGAAGATTGTGTACTCTAGGGATCAATCCGATAGCTTTTGCAAACTTACGGGTTATAGGTCGGATGACCCGGATATGCTCGTAAGATATTTCACAAGTTTGTCCAAGATCAGGTTGAGAAGATCCGCCAACTTCAGGAATATGAGAAGGGGAGGTGCTAGGAGTATTGTTGCCTTGACCGGAAGAAGCATGATGAGGGTGGGTGGAGTTATCAGCCATAAAAATCTGGCTGCCCTCCTAGCGCTAGAAATGTTGACAGTGCTGGACTTGCCAACATTCAAAAGGGTCTCCCCCATATGTGGTCCAATTAGACCTCACATCGTTAGGGATAGGAGCCCCATCCAGAATATGGTCCGGTTATTGTTTTGTTAAAGATTTTCCTTGGATCTAATTGTTGGCAAGAGAGAGAGAGATGCATATGTGCCTTCGAAAAGTGAGTGGGTGTGCCTAGTGAGTGTTTGGTTGTAGGTGTATCGAGGTTCTTCTACTGCGGAGAGGAAATAGTACCATGCGAGCAGAGACACACCCAAACAAGAGAGATCTGTCTAACATCTGGTAGAATAGTCCACAAATATTCGAGGATCATTGCAACCATTACAACACATTCATAATATGATAATCACTAAAATAACTGAAATAGTTCAACTACGTTAGTAGAGGTGAAATAAAACATGAATTACAAACATTTATATAACATTCTCACAAATATTCATAATCCATGCATGAAGAACGTGTTGGCCATTAGGCTTCATATATTAAGTAACAGTATCAAGGCACATGTATACAACGAACACCACTAGCTCCAATAGTGGAGCGTTGGAGCCACTACTTCTGCCCAAAAGAACTAGCTTGTCTCTCTGATGCCTTGTGGGAGGAGCCATGGTGAAAAGTCCTCTGCTTTTATAATGAGGGTGTATATATAACCAATGGAGTGATCCTTCACCTCCCTTGTGACTCTTTGACTACCCTCATGACTGTTTGACTTCCCTATGACTTTTCGAATTTTACATGACTCTTCATATTTTGTACGTCCTTTGGACTTCCACTTTACAATACATTTTCGAATAAGAATTTACATAATCCACAAAAATGATGTGGCATATGATGACTCATAACATGACATGATATGACATTGATGACATGGATTGCATGATGACATGGCAATCTCAAGTCATTCTTGCTGCTTCTTGCTATGTGTCATTCATGAGAATGATCTTCTATCCACCTCCAAATAGCATAGATATGAGGAGACTTTAGTGTCATCATGTCTTGAGTTGCGATCGCAAATTGATCTCCCTTTGCATTCTTTTAATTGATCAACTTGCATCTCGAACTATAGAGGTGTCTTCCAGCATGTTCTCCTTCTCCATATCCTTCTTCATCATCCTGTCATATCATGATAAAGTTCTTGCATCTGCAATTCACTCATGACATGATGACATCGGTCCGATAAACCCCTAGTATAAGATGTTGCATGATGATCCACCGACTGAGCCAGAATCGGCCGGAAGTTGGAGTGATAGGTTTAGTGACTATGTAATTGCGCAGCTCAGGCAGTCAGGGGTTAAGCTTGAGCCTTGATACTGTGCAATGTGTAGTTCAGGTTGGGTCGAGCATGATCATTGAGTATTTGGGGATCAAGGAGCCAGTTTGAGGGCTTGATGACTGAGTTGCCCACTGCGCAGTACTGGAAGGACAAGGAGGCTAGGTGACTGCACAATTGCTAGGCTTGAGGACTGAGACTGCGGAATGCACAGTTCAAGCCTGGCTGGAGGGAAGGGTTGGCGGTTTTGGAGCTTAGGGGTCGGGCTTGAGCATTGAGACTGCACAGTGTGCAATCCTGGGAGGAAGGAACTACGCATTGCGTAGTGCTAAGAGGCAAGGTTTCTGCTAGAGGGATGAGACTACGCAATGCGCAGTTTAGGAGGGCCAGATGAGTCTAAGTTTCTCAGTCGGGAAGCTTTTCGAATTTGAGTAAGTGTGGGATCCATGATGCCCATGTGAATAGTGTGATAAGACTAGATTGTGATCGCACACTTAGAACACTTGACAACACAACATAGATCATCCAGAACACATAAATGACAAACTTCCCTCAGTGCGACAAGTGCGACACCAAAGATACACTTCACAACGACCATGATGACACTTGTTTGGCAGTTCTTAAAACTTTGGAAATGTGTGTGATACATGTTTACATGGTAAGACCAACTCACTTACACAAATAATACCCCCTGAAACCACCAAAACTAGCTTTTGTACATCATGCGACACTTAACATGCGAAAAGACGACACTTTGATTTTCTTGCAAATGGGATCAAAACACTTGGAGAAAAGACACGCGATCAGTCCTAATGTTTGCAACGACAGTATACAAGATCAAGGTAGGCTCTGAAATTTGGGTATATGCCAAAATTTTGCAGGGTTTTGTAGCAGCGACAACAAGACACTTATTCTCCATATCTAGCATGGGATATAACACATGAAAATTGTTAGTTTTTTTTAGCTCAGAGAAGTGTTCTAGTTTCAGGAGGTGCCAATGAGGCTAGGAGCAAAAGGGAATTAATTATCTCCAAGCCCAATTTATTTTTATAATGGAAAATGTCTTAATTAGATTATTAACCACTTTTTAATTATTTTCCTAAGTATAACTTAGGGAAAATGGTTAATTAATCAATACTAATTGAGACAAGTTGATTTCTCTCTACTAACTTCTAGAAAAGGTACTTGATGAAGTCAAGATGATCTTAGCGATCGATTGTGATTAGATCATGGCCATTGATTTCTCAACAAGAGATTATAAGAAGAAGTCGATGGGCATCTTGAAGATGCAACTTTGATTTAGTTGATGCGTAGCGATAATGTGGGACACTAGTAGAGGGTTTCAACAGTGATTGAGGAGGAATTTTTTGAAGTGATTTATTCACAGTGATCTCGAGCTTCTCATTGACAAAGGGAGGTTGAGTTATTATGCAGAGGGCCAAATTTCTCCAATGGTGCGAATTGCCAAAAGAAGGCCAATTTTCCAGAGACAGGTTGAATTTGCCGGAGGAAAGCTGAGTTTGCGAGTAAAGATCATTTTTCCAGTGGATTCTGAAATCATTATCCATGAGGTGCGAGTTGCTAGTGGAGGTCGTGTTGAAGTTTCTAAGTTTACTTTGTTAGAAACCCTCCATGCACTTTATTTGATTTATTCCTACCTACTTGTTATTTTCCTTAACAAGTTATTTACAATGTAAATGCCAAAAGTAAACACTAGTGCATGCTCAACATATTACAGATCAACAACTAAAAGAAACAGAAACAAACACACCATATGACACCATTATTTTTGGACTAATGTCCCTGTAAAAACTCAATGTGGGAAAACTGGTGCAACTATCTGAGGGTTTTCCTAATAAGTAATATCAGAGTACAATCTGGGTGCCAAAATTGGCCTACCCAATAGAGAATTTCCTTGGCAATAATACCTCTCAGTTTCTGACAAATCTCCTGGCTGAAACCTCGGATAATCCTTCCGGTAGCTACTCAGCACAAATTTGCCCTAGAAACCCGAGCGTCAGCCTCTCTCTGGACTGCGTTAGCCCCTCTCTGTCCCACGCTGGCCCTGCATCACCCCTGATGGGTCTGTGTTAGCAATGCAGGCCTCTTTGAGGCTCTGCGCAGCTCCTGGTTGCTTCTGTGTGGGCCTGTGTGAACCCTAGCTGGCTCTGCGTCACTCTCCTTGGCTACTACGCATCTCTCCTGGCACTATCTCTGCCTCTCTGTCTCTCTGTAATCAAATGGCCCTCAGCTGCATCTCCCGATCACTAATTCTATCTCTCTTAGCAAACCCCGCTCTAGAGAATAGAATGACTGATCACTCTGGTGTGTTCTCCAAGAGACCCTCAAGCCTCCTCTTATACTTTTTCTGTTGACATATCAACGGCCGAGATTAAGTCCCTAATCAACGGCTAAGATTAGATCTGGCTTGATCCATGTCTTTTGGACCATCCTAACATAGTTTCATATTAATACACATTAATATTTTATTTTCCCTAAGTCTAAACTTAGGGACTCCATTAAAAATATTAATTATTTTAATATCTCCTGAACTATTTAGAATCTACCCAAACCCTTTCTGGGTATTGGAGATCTCATGTGTCCCAACCTCTTTACCAAATTTCATGGCTAGAGAACATCCGATGCTACCCCAAATCAACAGGTCAAGTTTTCTCCAGGCCGCACGTGTGGGCCGAGTTGAAGCAATACAAGATGGTTGATTTTCTTCCAAGAGGTCAAATTAGCTTGCAAAAGTGAAGAAAATACTTTGTTGTTGCTTTGTTAGTTTATGGCAAGCAATTTATTTAATTCTCAATTATAGATTTGTTGAAGAATAATAAAACCCTCATTTGTAGAATGAGTTTTCCACACATTGGGGTTTTTCCAGGGAACAATTGGCCAAAAATTTCGGTGTCTATTTTATATGTGCAATTTTCTCAGCTCCTAGGGTTTACTAATTGGTGAATAGTGTAGTAGTTTTTTATTCAATATTTGCAATAAATTAATTTTCTTGGACAAATAATCCTTATTAAAATATAGGCAAATAATTATGAGATAACTACAATAATTTTCACACAAACCTAATGGGCCATATTTATCCTTACAAAACTTCAACTGTGAAAATTAAAAATTTGCAATTTCATACCTATTCACTGAAGTGAGATGTCAAATTCCTTCTAGTTGTGCTCGTCTTACCTCACAATCATGGAGGCTTTAAAATCTTCAAAGAACAAGGACTTTATTCTTGTTGTGGAATCATCTAGATGGAAAGGTTTTCAAGATTGAAGTTGATCCAATGTCTTCTTTCGGGAATTCGACTTTAATCTCGACAACGGTGCCAAAAATGTTGTGACAAAATCCTAGACTTCTTGAGACAAATTCCAACAGCTCAAGTGTGAGACCAACTACATCTTACAGGGCCATTCTCACCTCACCAACCTTCTTGCTTTTTACCAACTCTCCCTCTGCTTAAGGGGGGTTCTCCATGGGATAGGATTGATAGGGTTTGATAGTTGCAAGATTTGAGTTCCAACGTTTTGATGGATAAATCTAAAGGTTTAAGCTCAACCAATATAGGCCCAAATAGGTTCCCAAACACACAATCAAGGGATTGTTGATTTTTTGGGTAGCACCAGATGTGCTCTGGCTCCGAAATTTTGTGGAGGGGCTAGAACACATGAGATCTCCAAGACCCAAAAATCGTTTGGAGGAATTCCACTCGGAGTGCATGTTATTCAAATAATTATTTTTTTTAATGGTGCCTAAGTTAAAACTTAGGAAATTAAAATAATTAAAGTGAATTGATGTAAATATGGGTGAGAAGCTTCTAAGTGACAAGGATCAAGTCTAATTTAATCTTTTAGTCGTTGATTAGTGATTAGATCACGACAGTTGATTTCTTAATAGGAAAAGTATAAAGGAAGGCTTGGGGTCAGTTGGAGAACACACACAAGGAGAGAAACACTTGAGCTAGATCGAAATTTTGGGGCGTGGTTTGTTGAGAATTTCGAAGTAAGCTTCTAGTGCAGAGAGGGGCAGTTCGACAACGGGACTTTCATCCAAGGCTGAGAATACATAATAGAGAGGCAGCGCAACACCAGGGAGAGACATCGTAGCTCCAGGAGGGTGACGCAGAGGCTGGAGGGCTGACGCAGTCACGAAGAGGAAGCGCTGGGGTTTCTGTGAGGCAGATTGGGCATCAATTCAGTAGATTGATTTTTGAGCCGGGAAAGCTCACCTAGAGGGTGACGCAGCTCCTAGAGGAGGCGACGTAGTCCCACTGCAGAGCTGGGAGAAGCCATTACTGCACAACACTAGGGACAATGCAGTCACCTGTGGGGTTTGTTCATCCAGTTGCTAGATCCGCCAAAAAATCTGTCTCCGGATAGAGGTACTTTTGCCGGGTTTATTCTATGTTGGGTGAGCCGGATTTGGCACCCTAGTTGTATTCAGAAATATGCATAATAATAAAACCCTCATATCTAATGCATCAGTTTTCCTACACTGGGTTTTTTCGGGGACGTTTAGTCCAAAAATAAGTGTCCTTTTTGTGGTTGTCTCATTTATTTCTTCAGTACTTGCTCTGTATATTGGTGTAGGCTGCACTGTATTTGCATTAATATTTTCAGAATAATTCTGAAAATAACTTGTTAAAATGAAAAACACAAGTCGGTAATGCAAATCAGTTTACTGTAGTAGGATTTCTGATTTGTTAGATTCTTAAATTTTCACATGGTATCAGAGGGATTGCAGATCAAGGAGTACTGAAGCCCATCAGCGAAAGGACAGAGGAAAAATTTGTGCGTGAAGACAACTACCTCGAGAGACAACATAGTTTCAGGCCAAGAGAGTAGAGGAGGGGTGACACTGTCACCAACATAGGGTCACGCAGAGCCTTTGTCAGCCTAATTGGGTGACGTTGTTGCTGCAGAGGGCAGCGCAGTGATTACTAGGCTAACGCAGAGACTGTTGAGTCTTAGTTTTCCAGTTGCTGTGGCTGGGGGTGCAACGCATATTTTATCTGGAGTTGCTGGTGGGGCGTTGATTTTGTTGGTGCAGAACAATACCTAGTGGAGAAAAAGAAAAGTAGAGGGAATCAGTTCCTCATAAGATTTCTTGCCAAGTAATCTAGATCCAGTGCCGAGCAACAACAAAAAGAGATCAGAGGGGTAGTTCGACAATGGTTTGCAGAAGGATTTTCATGAAGGAAATCAAAATTCAGAGGGAACTTGTTCCTTAGAGGACTTCTAGTGCCAAAGAAATCCAGATCTGAGTTTCGATTTGGCAACAACGAAAGAGGGAGAAGAGAACCAGTTCGACATTCATTTGAGTAGAAATGGCCGCTAATGGACTGAGGGATCAGGACAAGTTGGATGGAGCATCCAATTTCGTCATCTGGAAGGTCAGGATCCTGGCAGTTTTGGATAAACATCGCATCAAGGATTATTCCTTGAAGACGGTTGTTGTTTCGGTTGATGCTGATCCTCTCAAAAAGTTTGAGGAGGCTCAGGAAAAAGAAAAGTGCATGATCATGGATGGGATCAAGGATCATGTGATCCCACATATTGCTGAGAAGGACACAAGGGAAATGTGGGAGGCCTTGATCACATTGTATGCGGGAACTTCCGTTCAGCAGAAGATGTTGCTTGAGAGTCAGTTGAGACAGTTTTAGATGAAGAAGGGAGAAGAAATCGATCCCCTCCTTCTCAGGTTGCAAAGGATCTGTGATCATCTAGCTTCCATAAGGGTTACACCAGATGTTGAATTTATGGTCAGGGCTCCACCGAATACAGTCACTGAAGACTGGGAAACCTTTGTCCAAAGCATCTTGGGGAGGGATTCTCTTCCCAGTTGGGAGGAGATGTGGGTAGCTCTTCGATAGGGAGAGATCAGACGATGGATCAATGTGGGAAGCAGCAACAAAGGGATCCGAATCAAGAAGGAGGAAGAAGAGGATGTGGCTCTTGCATCAACGAGACAACAAAAGTGAAAAAAAGGAAAGGACATGTCTAGCGTCAGATGCTTCAGATGTGGCGAAATGGGTCATTTCGCCACGTAGTGCCCTCAGAAGAAGAAGGGAAAAGAAGAGAAGTCTGAATCAAAGGTTGCTTTAGCGCAAGCTGTCGGAGAGGACGATGATGATTGCGCCATGAGTCCTCATGCACCTCCAGAAAAGAAGTGGGGCAATATAGAACTGTAGTTGGAGCTACAATGAAGTGAGGCATAGGATCCTTGAGGTGCCCAAACTCTTGGATCACCATATGGCTACGGGAGCCCTTAATGACAGTAGTAGAATGACAAGAGTCAGCTGGTGCGAGGGATGATGGAGCAACAATGGTTGAGCTAGAGTGCCAAAGTCTGAAGCAGTGCAGTGGAGTGTTGTAGCAGTGCGGAAGGCATAGAGCAGGTACAATAGCAGCGCAGTAGCATTAGAGGGTTAGCACAGATTAGCAGCAGAGGTAGCTTCCACGTCAAGGGGCATTTATATTGACCAACATGTCAGCTTTTGGGTGGCTTTTCAGTTGCTTACTTCTCAACAACTGAGTTGTAGTGCTATGGGCAACATGATGCAGCATATTAAGAGGGAGTTGCAGTATAGATGTAGCAATGACAGTGGTAGTAGTACAGATTATAATAGGGCAGAGGACCGATGTCATGGATCAGTGTGATACTTTTGCTAGGAAGTATCGCTAGAGCACATTCCTCGCTATGAGGGAGTGTTGATTTTTTTGGGTAGCATCAAATGTGCTCTAGCTCTGAAATTTTGTGGAGGGGCTAGAACACATGAGATCTCCAAGACCCAGAAATCATTTGGAGAAATTCCACTTGGAGTGCATGTTATTCAAATAATTAATTATTTTTAATGGTGCCTAAGTTAAAACTTAGGAAATTAAAATAATTAAAGTGAATTAATGTAAATATGGGTGAGAAGTTTCTAAGTGACGAGGATCAAGTCTAATTTAATCTTAGATGTTGAATAGAGATTAGATCATGGTCGTTGATTCCTCAACAGGAAAAGTATAAAGGAAGGCTTGGGGTCAGTTGGAGAACACACACAAGGAGAGCAACACTTGAGCTAGATTGAAATTTTGGGGCGTGGTTTGCATAGAATTTCAGAGTAATATTCTAGTGTATTGAGGGGCAGTTCGTCAGCGGGACTTTAATCCAAGGCCGAGAATACATAATAGAGAGGCGGCGAAATACCAAGGAGAGACAATGCAGCTCAAGGAGGGTGACGCAGAGGCTGGAGGGATGACGCAGTCCGTAGAGGCAGCGCTGGGTTTTCTGTGAGGCATATTGTGCATCAATTCAGTACATGAATTTCTAAGTCGGGAAGGCTCACCGGGAGGGTGACACAACTCCTAGAGGAGGTCAGTGCTGGGAGTAGCCATCGCTGCACAACACTGCGTACATCGTAGTCACCTATGGGGTTTGTTCATCCAATTGTTGGATCTGCCAAAATATTTGTCGCTGGATAGAGGTACTTCTGTCGAGTTATTCTCTGTTGGGTGAGCCAGATTTAGCACCCTAGTTGTATTTAGATATCTGCATAATAATAAAAACCTCATATTTTCTGCACCTGTTTTCCCACATTGGGATTTTCCGGGGAAGTTTAGTCCAAAAATGTTAAGTTTAGGTATGTTCTATGCTAGAGTAATTTATTTAAATTTTCACAGTTAGCAATCACATCAGCATTACGATAAACTGCAGATAGAACATAAATATAAAACGCAGAAGACAAGCCAAGACAAGAGGACACAAGATATGGCACGAGCCAGGGACAACCCCCACAATGTGTGGGGAAACCCTTTGATCAAATCTTCTTTCAGCAGAGAAAGAGAGAGAGAAAGTACATTTACAACAGAAGTCAACACTTTGACTTATCTAGATCTAGCATAGATCATTTCGTATAATGATGAGATCAGTTGAAGACATTCTGCTTCAACTGATTCTCAAAGTGACTCCTTCACCTATCATCGAGTTGCATCTCGTCCATTTGTTGCACCTTACTGTGTAGCACCGTGATGCTGCTCATGATCACACTTATCATGAAGCTGCCCATTGCATCATTCATCACAGTTGCACCATTCTCATGATTACATTTACTATGATGTTGTCCATGCTCCCCGCATCATTGTGCTGCCCATGCACATGATCTTATTCATCATGATGCTCATGATATATGCATTATGCTGCTCATACTACCCATATGCATCATACTGCTCATACTGCGCATGCTGCTCATACTACCCATATGCATCATACTGCTCATACTGCCCATGCTACTCATACTGCCATATGTGTATATATGTTCATTTGCAGCAGATGCGTTATATATCAGTCTTATTGTATTGCCATGACTGTGTTGTATACATGACATGCGTATACATAACAACATTGAATTTTCTACATATACATAACAGCGTATGAGATTCCATCATAGAGCAGTGTATCAATTCTCTGCTCAACGTGTAGAGACTGCGTGGTAAGGTTTTATTGAACAGCGTATAGATAATGTGGATAAGGTCCAGCGTATCGATTGTGTGCTCAACATGTATTCATTTCCTTGATTTCCCAACGTGCATTCATTGCCTGCATGTTATATCATGTCCTGCGTATATGATCTGTAATGAACAGCGTGAATATAACCTTGACTGTCCAGCGTGTGTTCATTGCCTCCACTACCCAGCGTGTATCTACCTTACCTTGCTTTGATTGCGTCACTTATTGTATGTATCTGCGTTCCATAATATGATGACTGCATTCCATAATGAATTCCATGAACAGGCCTACGTTGTTCAGTTGTCCCTTATGACTGCGGCATTATTTATGAAGTATTCCTTCATAACTGCGATGAGATTGTTGTGCGTGTTATATATATACGCCATGACTGCGTGTAGAGCATAGGGTTTCCAGCGTATAAGGTAATGCGTTGTATAGCCTGTATGGTTTGATCATCAAACCACATCTCGCGTGAACTGCTTATATGAACCATCCAGCGTATCACCAGATAACGTATAGAATTTATATGATTTTCTGCGTATCCACCTGACAGCCTAGCGTTGACTTCCCAGCATATGTCTGCCTGTGTGTTCATAACAGCGTATAATGTCGCTGCGTTTACCACAATGCCAATGCCCTGCGTTCACCTGCGTTCACCATTGTGCCACTGCGTTCACCACAATATAATAATTGTGTTTCACTATAATGCTGCGACTGTCACCATAACAACGTTTCACTATAATGCTACGGCTACCCAGATTAATGCTACTGTAGTTAGGGCATCATAGCAAGTACTCTTAGCGTTTTCTCCTTCTCCAAAAACCCAGACGTGGAGAGGAGATCACCTAAAGAGTGTGTCTAAATGACATCAAATCCTCTTATATTTATACTAAAGTGAGGATGATGAATAGACACATCGGTTGGGCTTCTAGGGCCTACAAAATAGTTGGTCGGCTTGATAATAATTTCATAAACAAAATAAATTCATATCTCCATAAATACTTATCGGAATCAGATGATCCTTGGATCAATCCTACACCTCTCGAAGAGAGGGATCCAATAAAAATATCACTTGCCATAAATAAGCTGACCCACATGGAGTTTGGCCCTAGTTGCCAATTTAACAAAAAATAAGTGTGTCCTTTGTGTGGTTGTCTCATTTAATTTTTTAGTACTTGATTTGTATATTGTTGTAGGCTACAGTGTATTTGCATTAAATATTTTCTGAATAATTCTGAAAATAACTTGTTAAAATGAAGAAAACAAGTAGGTAATGCAAATCAGTTTACTGCACTAGGATTTCTGATTTGTTAGATTCATAAATTTTCACAAGGATTACTAGATGGTCTTGGAGAGAAAACCCTAATAAAACAATGTTAAGGATTGTAAAGAAAAAATGGGCGATGGAGGATAGAAGGACTGGTTCCTTAGCATACTATTATTACAAAATCTAGCGGGTCTAGTGCAAAGCCTCACGAGGCAACCTAGGTCCTATGGAAACAACGAGATTAGCCATCATTGTCACCTTAGTAAACCTCTTTCTTGTTGTTTAGCGTTGGATGTTATTTCCACAAGGGAGGCTTCCCTAACAAGTCTTGGAGGGTATTCACCTAAGGAAAATGATTGCCTAAGAGAATTGTGAATGATATCACCCAGTAAGTTGTCTAATGGTTACAAAGAAAGGTATTGGCAAGGCCTTGATGGTTGTGGTAAAAGTTTCAAGTAATCAAGCATGCTTTCCACTAACCCCAATGGACTAGAAGAAGGTTGTCATAAACTAAGGTTTTTCCAATATGTAGGTTTATAGGATGCAATAGCATATACATAAAATAAATAACCTCTAAGGGATATACTCAACAAAGGATCAAAGGCTATCAAGAGTTAATCAAGGGATAGGGAAACTTTAAGGTTTATATCCATAAAACAACAATAAAGTCAAGATATCAATTCTATTTTTGGGGATAAAAATGAAATAAATGCTAGATTTATCCTTTTTAATTTATAAATGCAATCTCTATCAACAAAATAATGACATATAGATGCAAAATTACCATAAAATGCAAATTAAACCCAAACCTTAACCCTAGTTACCAAGAAATTAGGAAAAGAAATAAGAATCTAGAATGATCACTACTACTAGACTAGTGCCTTTACTCAATTAGGCAATGGAGTCAATTAGGGCAAGGTTGATGACAGATGGCCTTGGATGAAAAGGGTGGGAGATCAAAATTCTTCTCTTAGTAACCCTAACAACTTTATGTGGGAGATTTAAGGTCAAAAGATGCATGCATCAAGTTCCTTTGATGGATTCTTGAAAGACAAATTTCGTATACCATAAAGAATCAAGATTTCAAGAAAGATATTGTACTTCTTAATATGGAACAATAGAAACCCTAATATTAGAAAAATAGCATGTGAAATGGAAGAAAATGACAATAAACTTGCACTATTCCATCAAGAATCACTTAATCAATCCCAAAAGTCTCTCCATGTAGAAATATCTCTCCCAAGGAAATTCACTCCACCAAATATCCATTGCATCCAAGAGAAAATTACAAGAGAACTAGTGCACGCTACTTTTAGAGAGAAGTGAGTGAAATGTGATGATAAAATGAAAGTGACTTCCCTCTATTTATATGAGGGAAACCAGGGAAATTTTCACAAATTTTAGAATATAAGCCCTAAACTTTTGCTTGGAACATTCAATTAGGCCTAAAGCTCACAAGCTAACCTTAAGATAGCTTTACAAAATGATAAAACATGAAAAATACATCAATTGTTAGATTTTGTAGCATTAGATAGGTGTTCTAGTCTCGACTTTGGTTTGAGAGGCTTAGAAACACAAGAGCCCTTGAACCTAGAAAAAGTTTTAGGAGAAACACCTAGAGATGGCTCAATTAATTTAATTAGTCTATAATTAAAATTTTCCTAAGTCTAACTTAGGAAAAATGATTAATTAATAGGAATTAATTGAGAAAGGAGAGATTTCTCTTGAAACTCACATGGATCAATCCAGAGATGATCTTAGCCATTGATGAAGATTTAATCATGGTCGTTGGTGCGCCAATGAGAGATTATAAGAGGAGGTCGATGGGGTTGGAGATAAAAACACTTGAGATTGATTTTCATTGGAAGATTGAGCTATCCAGCAACAACAACTGAGCAGGGAAGAGAAGTTCGTGCCAGAGGGAAAGAAAAGTCAGTGAGGGGAAAAGATAGTAATTTTGGTGGAGATTATAGTTTCGTAGAGTCAATCGTAGGAGGGATGATTTTTCCAAAGTGAGGTTGCGCAAGAAACTTCAGAGGAGGAGTTCGATTCAGCTGGAGTGAGGGTCGATTCAGTTACTGGAGTCCAGGAGAAATTCCGAAAGTGCTAGCGAATCATTCTCAAAGGCTGAGTTGGGGCGAACGTCTTGATTAGAGTAGCTTCAAGGCAGTACGCGTGAGGGATTGCACAAGGCTTGCGCAGAAGCTGACGCAGGGGCCTTCGTGTGGCCTGTGTGAGCGAGTTGTGGAGCTAGATCAGTGTTGGATGAGACAAGATTTGTCTCACTAATTTTGTGGCCAGATTTTCCTGCTGAGGATTTCCAGTTTTGGGCATCCAAATTGTACTCAAAATTTCACTGTTGCACAATAATAAAATCCTCATTTACTGCATTGGTTTTCCCACATTAGGGTTTTCTGGGGATAACTATCCAAAAATAGTTGTGTCAAACTTTTATTGTGTGTGCTAGCATTTTCTTAGTTTCTAGTTTACTTTTGCAGCGTTTGTATTTGTTAAGAATTGCAATGTGATTAATTTGTTATTTTTTTGTAACAAAATAAACTGCACAATTTTATTAGTTAAAAGAATTAATTCCTGTTGTTGTATTTCAAGGAATTTTCACATCAATAATCTACCACATGTGTGGGCATAGATGCTCTTCGACATGATGTCGTCCTCCTAAAATAGCCATCTCCATCAAGAAAGTGACAAAGTGGGTCCAAGAGTGCTACTCACTCCAAGGTACATCTTCAAAGTGCATGGGTATATCTCCAAGAAACATTTCCTCCACCATAATGTCATCATCAAGAGGTTTATGTCACCTTTCTAAGGCATGTATGGATGACGTGGAAACCTCAGGAGCAAGAGTTAGCATATAGGCATTGTGTGCTATCCCTCCCAAACCATCTCAGTGGTCTCCATCATCATCTAGGCTTTGGAACAAGGCAACATCCATCAATAGGGGCAAGGCCAGCTTAAGGGCATTCTGGGTTCATTTGGGCACGTCATCAATCAAGCCAACGCCTTGGCTCTGACACAAAATCTAGCAGGCCATAAGGATGGAAACCCTATAGGATGAAGAGCTAGACTAAGTTCCAACAATGGGACAGTGGCCTGTTGTCACCACAACTGAAGTCCCTTGCTCTTTACAGACTTTCATCGATAGGATGAGTCCCGGTATGATTCTGATCACCTGTGATAGATATTCTGAGTCTAGAGGTACAAGGTGATGGATCTAGAGCTCATTCGAAAGAGAGGCTCAAAAATGGCATGAGGCTTCAAAGAAGCAGATTGCTCTCTAAGAAAATCCCTAGAAACGAAGGCACAAGACCTAGGGGTTAAGGATTTTCAATGGTAATAAGTATTCACAAGGTCAAGGCCCAAGAGAAGAAAGGGCTTGTTATGACTTAATCCATTGAGTAAATCATACAACCCTCAAAGGATTACTCAAGGTTGAGGGAGAAGAACCTAGGGTTTCCCTCTTCGAGCAACACCTAGGGAAAGCGATTTTATGGATGAAACTCGAGCGGATTCCCACCAAACTTGGAGCATAGGTAGCCTAGACCCTAAGCTTGATGTTTGGACCAATGTTGCACGACTTGTACTTGTATAAGACTCGTCACGACATTGACTCGTCAACTCATATAAGACTCGGGAACGACTCTTATAAGACACGTATAAGACTCGTCAAAATACAAAAAAAAAACTTAAAATGTGGTAAATTTTAAGCACAAAAAAGAAACTAATGACAATTCCAATCCTTATTATAAGTTATAAGAACCACAATATATGCAATAATTCATAACATCATCTTTTATCTATAAAAGTATAACATAACATATTCAGTTTTTGTAAGCAAAACATTTAGATATTGAATAAGAAAAGGGCTCATGATTCCATAATTAAAATAAAAATGTCAGCAAGCTCAAAATTCAAATACATATGTTATAAATGATAAATGATTGTCTCATAACAATATTGAGTCTCATCACTCATGGATGATCATGCCTAAAATAATCCCTCGTGGAGCTAGTGGTAGCATTGGAAGACTGAAGCAACTATGTTGCAGGTGTATTTGGAATCTCCATTTGAGATGGCAAATTAGAGAGATCCTCAGTCTCTTCATCAAGCCAACTCAAATCAGGGGCCTCCTCCTCCACAACCCATTCAGACTCTAAATCAATAGTATCCAATAAAATTGGATCTATATCCTTTGGTTGCACTTGTTTTGTGAGCATTCGAAGGTTGTAGTAGATGAAAACCAACTTCTCCAACCTCTCATGCTCTAACCTGTTTCTCTTTTTGTTGTGGATGTGCTCAAACACTAACCAATTTCGCTCACAAGAAGAAACACTGCAAAGTTGACTCAGAACTCTGATGGTGAATTCTTGTAATTTTGGTGTCTCAGTGCCACAATCTATCCACCAATGAGTTGTAAAAAACTAACAACAAAGATTATCAGTTTGCAATGCCAAACATATAAAAAAGAACTAGCAAAATTACGAGTTAAGTTCTAACAATTTGCATTTACAAGGCATTTTCTTGTTCTTGAGATGTTGGCTTTAGCTAAATCCAAACATGCCAGATGCTTCCTTGTACATATCTCATTGTATGTTGATTTTGTCCTAAATATCTTGATCTGGGAACATCTTCTCAATGCATATCATGACACCTCTCATCACCTTGACATCTCTTTGAATGTTAGACCCCTCATTATAGAATAAGCTCGGATTGAGATATGCTCTTGCTACATGAAATTGTAAATGTAGTTGTCTGTCCCTCTTGGAATAATTTTTTTTCCATATAGTGAGATATTTAGATTCATTTCCTTTATAAAAAGTCTTGATGGCCTCTTTGGCCCTGTCCATGCCCTCATAAGTATATCCCATTGTAGGTTTCTCTCCATCCATAAATCTCAAGACTTTCACAAGGGTCTCAGTGAAGTTGACAATCTTAGTCACTTTGTCCCACAAACTATTAGCAAAGACCGATGTTTTCACCGACATTGCTTCCAGTTTTGTGCTATCTTTCCAGAATACCCATTGTTGGCTACAAAACGTTCTTCTCAAATCTTGGTACTCAGACAAAAGGCTTTGGAGGGAAAGAAAGTTTGTAGCAAACTGTGTGACAACTGGGTGACTAAGCTTACCCTGTGTGAATTCCCTCATAAGGTTCAACACCCAAGCATGATTATAACTATACTTGGTAATATGCTCGCATTCTTGCAAAATGTCTTGCACCCACTCCAACTTCCCAATGTCCTCTAGCATCAAGTCTATGCAATGGGCAGCGCATGGAGTCCAAAAAATGGTGGGATATTTGGCACAAAGCAACCTTCCAGCTGCCACATAATTTACTGCATTTTCCGTGATTACTTGGACAACATTTGCAACCCGAAATTCCTCCACCACATCAGCGAACAATGAAAAAATCAAATGTGCGTCTTTTACATTTGTAGATGCATCAATGCATTTTAGGAACAAGGTTCCTTTAGGGAAAGCTACAACAAAATTTATTATTGTTCTACCCCTCTGATCTGTGCACCCATTAGACATAAGTGTACAACCTATAAATTTCCATGAGCTTTTAATGCTCTCCGATTGCTCCTTGACACACTCAAGCTCCTCATCTAGCTCTTTCCCTCGAAGTGCATTATCAGATGGGGATTTGTATCCAGGGCCAACACATGCAATGGAATCCACCATGGGCTGATAAAAATAAGACTTTTCATAGTTGAATGAAACACTGTTACGGTACCAAAACCTCGTCACTGCTATATCTACCTCCTTTCTCTTCTTATCATTGAAACTGTCCAAGGTTGGTTGAGATCCTGGAGTTGTACGAGGATTGAAGAAAGAAGAGGTTATACTCTTGTTTGCCATAGAAATTAAAGAGGAGTTACCAATATCTAGGCTTTGAAAATGTGTTTCACTCTGACATGAAGATCTACCTATGCCAACAATCTCATCCTTCCTTCTTGCCCTCTTAAAACTTGCTTCTTTAATTTATTCCAAAGAAGCTACCATTTCAGTAGTGAACAACATCTCAGACCATGCCTAAGAATTTTGGCTAGGTGGTATTTCATCTTGTTTATGCCTGCGTGCATTGTGGTATTGCAATAATTGCACTTGATATTATGGTCATCACTGGGAATGATTCATTGACCATGTGCCCATGCTGGATCACGAGACTATCTGAAACCCTTTGGTGGCATGGTGACAAAATCTGGAAGAAAAAAATAAATAATTTTTTTTTTTGGCTTTGAATTTTTTTATAATTTGTAAATTTTTTTAGTTGTGTGGTTGAGTTTCTTAGCTAGACAACGACCTTGTGTGGCTGAGAAACTCAGCCGCAGGCATTCCCAAAAAAAATAAAATTGCAAACATAAAAAAAAACAAGAAAAAAACAAAAATGAATACATGGAAAACATTGTAACTAGGTTCATGAAGCCTACCTAAAGCTTAGTCTGATCCGATGGAGCCTCCTTTAGCCTCCTCCAACAACTCCTTCATGCTCCTTTAGTTTCACTCTCAAGTTTCAACACTCACACAAATTAGCCAAACACTCAAATGACAAGTGAATGAAAAATGGAAGGGAGAGAGGTGCTTATAAAGCTTTTTTTCCCTCCAAATTCCATTTTACTCCATCTCATTTCCAAAAAAAAAAAATCGAATTTTTGGATAGATTGTGGGTTTTGATGCTCGAAGGGTCTTATACAGGTTCGATGAGTGTTTAATGGGCTACTTGCGAGTTTGATGCGGGTAGCCGGGTCTTATACAAACCCGTCGGGTCTGGGTCTAGACTGTAGGTTCTATGTGGGTGACCTGGCCCAACATAGAACCCTTCCTTACCGCCGGTTTTATGAGGGTCGTGTTTCAGTGATGCGGGTAGCCGGGTCTTATACAAACCCGTCGAGTTTGGGTCTAGACCGCGGGTTCTATGCGGGTGACTTGGCCCAACATAGGACCCGTCCTTACCCGCGGGTTTTATGAGGGTCGTGCTTTAGTGATATATATATATATATATGTATGTATCAATGTTGCAAGACTTTTGCTCATATAAGACTCGTCACGACATTGACTCTTTGACTCGTATAAGACTCTGGAACGACCCTTATAAGACCTGTATAAGACTCGTCAAAATACAAAAAAACCTTAAAATGTAGTAAATTTTAAGCACAAAAAAGAAACTAATGACAATTCCAATCCTTTTAAGTTATAAAAACCACAATATATGCAATAATTCATAACATCATCTCATATCTATAAAAGTACAACATAACATATTCGATTTTTGTAAGCAAAACATTTAGATACTGAATAAGAAAAGGACTTGTGATTCCATAATTAAAATAAAAAATGTTAGCAAGTTCAAAATTCAAATACATATGTCATAAATGATAAATGATTGTCTCATAACAATCTTGAGTCTCATCACTCATGGACCATGCCTAAAATAAGCCCTCATGGAGCTAGTGGTAACATCAGAAGACTGAAGCAACTGTGAGGCAGGTGTATTTGGAATCTCCATTTGAGATGGCAAACTAGAGAGATCCTCAGTCTCTTCATCAAGCCAACTCAAATTAGGGGCCTCCTCCTCCACAACCCAATCAGACTCTAAATCAATAGTATCCAATAAAATTGGATCTGTATCCTTTGGTTGCACTTGTTTTGTAAGCATTCAAAGGTTGTAGTAGATGAAAACCAACTTATCCAACCTCCCATGCTTCAACCTGTTTCTCTTTTTGCTGTGGATGTGCTCAAACACTGGCCAATTGCGCTCACAAGAAGAAGCACTACAAGGTTGACTCAGAACTATGATGGCGAATTCTTGTAATTGTGGTGCCTCAGTGCGACAATCTATCCACCAATGAGTTGTAAAAAAATAACAACAAAGATTATCAGTTTGCAATGCCAAACATATAAAAGAGAACTAGCAAAATTACAAGGCATTTTCTTGTCCTTGAGACGTTGGCTTGAGCTGAATCCAAACATGCTAGATGCTTCCTTGTACATATCTGGTTGTTTGTTGATTTAGTCCTGAATATCTAGATCCGGGAACATCTTCTCAATGCACATCATGACACAACTCATCACCTCAGGATCTCTTTGAATGCTATACCCGTCATTATAGAATAAACTCATATTGAGATATGCTCCTGCTACAAGCAATGGTGAATGTAGTTGCTTGTCCCACCTGGAATCAATAACTTTCCATATATGGGGATATTTAGATTCATTTCCCTTATAGAAAGTCTTGATGGCCTCTTTGGCCCTGTTCATGCCCTCGTAAATATATCCCATTGTAGGTTTCTCTCCATCCATCAATCTCAAGACTTTCACAATGGGCTTAGTGAAGCTGACAATCTTAGTCACTTTGTCCCACAAACTATCAACAAAGACAAATGTTTTCATAGACATTGCTTCCGGTTTTGTGCTATCTTTCCAGAATACCCATTGCTGGGTACAAAACATTCTTCTCAAATCTTGGTACTCATACAAAAGGCTTTGGAGGGAAACAAAGTTTATTGCAAACCGTGTGAGAACTGGGCGACTAAGCTCACCCTATGTGAATTCCCTGATAAGGTTCAACACCCAAGCATGATTATAAATATACGTGGTAATATGCTTGCATTCTTGCACAATGTCTTGCACCCACTCCAACTTCCCAATGTCCTCTAGCATCAAGTCTATGCAATGGGGAGCGCATGGAGTCCAAAAAATGGTGGGATATTTGGCACAAAGCAACCTTTCAGCTGCCACATAATTTGTTGCAATGTCCATGATTACTTGGACAACATTTGCAACCCCAACTTCCTCCACCACATCAGCCAACAATGAAAAAATCAAATGTGTATATTTTACATTTGCAGATGCATCAATGGATTTTAGGAACGTGGTTCCTTTAGGGCAAGCTACAACAAAATCTATTATTGTTCTACCCTTTGATCTGTCCACCCATCAGACATAAGTGTACAATCTATAAATTTCCATGAGCTTTTAATGCTCTCCAATTGTTCCTTGACACACTCAAGCTCGTCATCTAGCTCTTTCCCCCTAAGTGCATTATAAGATGGGGCTTTGTATCCAGGGGCAACACATGCAATGACATCCACCATGGGCTGATAAAAATAAGACTTTGCATAGTTGAATAAAAGGTTGTTATGGTACCAAAACCTCCTCACTGCCATATCTGCCTCCTTCCTCTTCTTATCATTGAAACTGTCGAAGCTTGGTTGAGATCCCGGAGTTGTACGAGAACTGAAGAAAGAAGAGGTTATACTCCTGTTTGCCATAGCAGTTGAAGAGGAGTTACCAATACCTAGACTTTGAAACTGTGTTTCACTCTGAGATGATGATCTACCTATCCCAACAATCTCATCCTTCCTTCTTGCCCTCTTAGAACTTGATTCTTTAATGGATTCCAAAGCAGCTACTGTTTCAATAGTGACTTCATTAGGGCAACTTTGACAACATTCCGCACCATGGCCAGGAATTTTGGCTAGGTGGTATTTCAGCGCCTGCATGCATTGTGGCATTGCGATAATTGCACTTGATATTGTGGTCATTACCGGGAATGATTCATTGATCATGTGCCCATGCCGGATCACGAGACTATTTGAAACCCTTTGGTGGCATGGTGACAAAATCTGGAAGGAAAAAAAGAAATTTTTTGTTGTTGGTTTGGTTTTTTTGTTTGTTTGTTTGTTTTCTTTTATAATTTGCAATTTTTTTTGGTTGTGTGGCTGAGTTTCTCAGCCACACTTGTAGCTGAGAAACTCAGCCACACAGGACCGCTGTGTGGCTAAGAAATGCAACGACACAGTGGCTCTGTGTGGTAGAGAAACTCAGCCACAAGCATTCCCAAACAATTTTTTTTTTTGCAAACATAAATAAAAGAATTGCAAACAAAAAAAAAACAAAAATGAATACATGGAAAACATTCTAACTA